>JAWPHD010006391.1:0-145774 GCA_037043455.1 Cyrtodaria siliqua
GGAGAGAGGCGGGGGGTGGATGGTGGGGGGAGAGGGGGTGGTGAGGGCAAACATATATGTGTAAGAAGCTATGTAATAATTCACCAAAAACAACACAAAAAATATGAAGAAAAAAAAAATCGAGTTTGAGTGGGGGATGGGGTAGAGGCGTGGGGTGGGGGAGGGCAACTTGTGTAAGAATTGACTAAAACAACAAAGAACTATGTAATAATAATAAAAAAAAAATTCAAGTGGGGGCGGGGGTGAGAGGCGGGGGTGTTGGTGGTGTTGGTGGGGGTGGGGGGGGGGGGGGGGGGGTGGAGGGGTGGTGGGGGGGGTGGGGGGGGAGAAATTGACAAAAGCAACACAGAAAATATGTAAAAAAAAAAGTTTCAAGTGGGTGTGGGGTGGGGGGGGAGCGGGTGGGGGGAGAGGCGGGGAGTGAGTTGGGGGGCGGGGGGAGGGTGCAACATATATGTGTAAGAATTGACTAAAAACAACAAAGAAATATGTAAAAAAAAAAAAAAATCAAGTGTGTGGGGTGGGGGGGGGGACGGGGGGAGGGGGTGGGGAAGGTTTGCAACATATATGTGTAAGAATTGACTAAAACAACACAAAAAATATGTAAAAAAAAAACAACAACAAAATTAGATTTTCAAGTGAGGGTTTGGGTGGGGGGAGCTGGGGGGAGAGGCGGGAGTGGGGTTGTGGGAGGGGGCGGGGGGGGGGGGGGGGGTGGAGGGGGCAACATATGTGTGTAAGAATTTTCGAAAAATAAAAAGTGTGGGGGTGATGGGGTGAGAGGCGGGGGCGGGGGGTGGGCGGCGGGGAGGGTTGCAACATAAATGTGTAAGAATTGACAAAAGCAACACAGAAATATGTAAAAAAAAAAAAAAAAGTTTCAAGTGGGGGGTGGGGTGGGGGGGGGGGAGCGGGTGGGGGGAGAGGGCGGGAGTGAGTTGGGGGCGGGGGGAGGGGTGCAACATATATGTGTAAGAATTGACTAAAACAACAAAGAAATATGTAAAAAAAAAAAAAATCAAGTGTGTGGGGGTGGGGGCGGACGGGGGGGGAGGGGTGGGGGAAGGTTGCAACATATATGTGTAAGAATTGACTAAAAACAACACAAAAATATGTAAAAAAAAACAACAACAAAATTAGATTTTTCAAGTGGGGGGTTGGGTGGGGGGAGAGGCGGGAGTGGGTTGTGGGGAGAGAGGCGGGGGGTGGATGGTGGGGGGAGTGGGGGGTGGTGAGGGGCAACATATATGTGTAAGAAGCTATGTAATAATTCACCAAAAACAACACAAAAAATATGAAGAAAAAAAATCGAGTTTGAGTGGGGGATGGGGTAGAGGCGTGGGGGTGGGGGAGGGCAACTTGTGTAAGAATTGACTAAAACAACAAAGAACTATGTAATAAAAAAAATAAATAATTCAAGTGGGGCGGGGGTGAGAGGCGGGGGTGTTGGTGTTGGGGTGGGGGGGGGGAGAATTGACAAAAGCAAACACAGAAATATGTAAAAAAAAAAAAAAGTTTCAAGTGGGGGGTGGGGTGGGGGGGGAGCGGGTGGGGGTGAGGGCGGGAGTGGGTTAGGGGCGGGGGGGAGGGTGCAACATATATGTGTAAGAATTGACTAAAACAACAAAGAAATATGTAAAAAAAAACAACAACAAAATTAGATTTTCAAGTGGGGGTTGGTTGGGGGGAGCTGGGGGGGGGGGGGAGAGGCGGGAGTGGGCTGTGAGAGGGGGCGGGGGGGTGGAGGGGGCAACATATGTGTGTAAGAATTGACGAAAAAATAAAAAAAGTGTGGGGGGTGATGGAGTGAGAGGCGGGGGGCGGGGGGGGGGGGGCGGCGGGGAGGGTTGCAACATAAATGTGTAAGAATTGACAAAAGCAACACAGAAATATGTAAAAAAAAAAGTTTCAAGTGGGGGGTGGGGTGGGGGGGGAGCGGGTGGGGGGAGAGGCGGGAGTGAGTTGGGGGGCGGGGGGAGGGTGCAACATATATGTGTAAGAATTGACTAAAAACAACAAAGAAATATGTAAAAAAAAAAAAAATCAAGTGTGTGGGGTGGGGGGGGGGACGGGGGGGGAGGGGTGGGGAAGGTTTGCAACATATATGTTGTAAGAATTGACTAAAAACAACACAAAAAATATGTAAAAAAAAACAACAACAAAATTAGATTTTCAAGTGGGGGTTGGGTGGAGGGAGAGGCGGGAGTGGGGTTGTGGGAGAGAGGCGGGGGGTGGATGGTGGGGGGGAGTGGGGGGTGGTGAGGGCAACATATATGTGTAAGAAGCTATGTAATAATTCACCAAAAACAATACAAAAATATGAAGAAAAAAAAAATCGAGTTTGAGTGGGGATGGGGTAGAGGCGTGGGGTGGGGAGGGCAACTTGTGTAAGAATTGACTAAAACAACAAAGAACTATGTTATAAAAAAATAAATAATTCAAGTGGGGTGGGGGTGAGAGGCGGGGGTGTTGGTGTTGGGGTGGGGGGGGGGGGGGAGAATTGACAAAAGCAACACAGAAATATGTAAAAAAAAAAAAAAGTTTCAAGTGGGGGTGGGGTGGGGGGGGGGAGCGGGTTGGGGAGAGGCGGGAGTGGGTTAGGGGCGGGGGGGAGGGTGCAACATATATGTGTAAGAATTGACTAAAACAAAAAAAGAAATATGTAAAAAAAAAACAACAACAAAATTAGATTTTTCAAGTGGGGGTTGGGTGGGGGAGCTGGGGGGGGGGAGAGGCGGGAGTGGGTTTGTGAGAGTGGGCGGGGGGGTGGAGGGGGGCAACATATGTGTGTAAGAATTGACGAAAAATAAAAAAAGTGTTGGGGTGATGGGAGTGAGAGGCGGGGGCGGGGGGGGGGGGGCGGCGGGGAGGGTTTGCAACATAAATGTGTAAGAATTGACAAGAGCAACACAGAAATATGTAAAAAAAAAAAAAAGTTTCAGTGGGGGGTGGGGTGGGGGGGGAGCGGGTGGGGGGAGAGGCGGGAGTGAGTTGGGGGGCAGGGGGAGGGTGCAACATATATGTGTAAGAATTGACTAAAAACAACAAAGATATTTGTAAAAAAAAATAAATTCAAGTGTGTGGGGTGGGGGGGGACGGGGGGGGGGGGGGGAGCGGTGGGGGAAAGGTTTGCAACATATATGTGTAAGAATTGACTAAAAACAACACAAAAATATGTAAAAAAACAACAACAAAATTAGATTTTCAAGTGGGGGTTGGGTGGGGGGAGCGGGGGGGAGAGGCGGGAGTGGGTTGTGGGAGGGGGGCGGGGGGGAAGGGTGGAGGGGGGCAACATATGTGTGTAAGAATTTTCGAAAAATAAAAAGTGTGGGGGGTGATGGGGTGAGAGGCGGGGGCGGGGGTGGGCGGCGGGTAGGGTTTGCAACATAAATGTGTAAGAATTGACAAAAGCAACACAGAAATATGTAAAAAAAAAAAAAGTTTCAAGTGGGGGTGGGGGTGGGGGGGGAGCGGGTGGGGGGAGAGGCGGGAGTGAGTTGGGGGCGGGTGGAGGGTGCAACATATATGTGTAAGAATTGACCTAAAACAACAAAGAAATATGTAAAAAAAAAAAAATCAAGTGTGTGGGGTGGGGGGGGGACGGGGGGGAGGGCTGGGGAAGGTTGCAACATATATGTGTAAGAATTGACTAAAACAACACAAAAATATGTAAAAAAAAAACAACAACAAAATTAGATTTTCAAGTGGGGGTTGGGTGGAGGGAGAGGCGGGAGTGGGTTGTGGGAGAGAGAGGCGGGGGGTGGATGGTGGGGGGGAGTGGGGGTGGTGAGGGGCAACATATATGTGTAAGAAGCTATGTAATAATTCACCAAAACAATACAAAAATATGAAGAAAAAAAAATCGAGTTTGAGTGGGGATGGGGTAGAGGCGTGGGGTGGGGGGGGCAACTTGTGTAAGAATTGACTAAAACAACAAAGAACTATGTAATAAAAAAATAAATAATTAAAGTGGGGCGGGGTGAGAGGCGGGGGGTGTTGGTGTTGGGGGTGGGGGGGGGGAGAATTGACAAAAGCAAACACAGAAATATGTAAAAAAAAATAAAGTTTCAAGTGGGGGTGGGGGTGGGGGGGGGGAGCTGGTTGGGGAGAGGCGGGAGTGGGTTAGGGGCGGGGGGAGGGTGCAACATATATGTGTAAGAATTGACTAAAACAACAAAGAAATATGTAAAAAAAAACAACAACAAAATTAGATTTTCAAGTGGGGGGTTGGGTGGGGGAGCTGGGGGGGGGGGGGGGGAGAGGCGGGAGTGGGTTGTGAGAGTGGGCGGGGGGGGTGGAGGGGGCAACATATGTGTGTAAGAATTGACGAAAAATAAAAAAAGTGTGGGGGTGATGGAGTGAGAGGGCGGGGGCGGGGGGGGGGGGGGGCGTTGGGGGAGGGTTTGCAACATAAATGTGTAAGAATTGACAAGAGCAACACAGAAATATGTAAAAAAAAAAAAAGTTTCAAGTGGGGGTGGGGTGGGGGGGGAGCGGGTGGGGGAGAGGCGGGAGTGAGTTGGGGGCAGGGGGGAGGGGTGCAACATATATGTGTAAGAATTGACTAAAACAACAAAGATATTTGTAAAAAAAAATAAATTCAAGTGTGTGGGGTGGGGGGGGACGGGGGGGGGGGAGCGGTGGGGAAGGTTGCAACATATATGTGTAAGAATTGATTAAAACAAACACAAAAATATGTAAAAAAAACAACAACAAAAATTAGATTTTCAAGTGGGGGGTTGGGTGGGGGGAGCGGGGGGGAGAGGCGGGAGTGGGTTGTGGGAGGGGGCGGGGGGAAGGGTGGAGGGGGGCAACATATGTGTGTAAGAATTGACGAAAAATAAAAAAAAGTGTGGGGGGGTGATGGGGGTGAGAGGCGGGGGCGGGGGGGGGGGGCGGCGGGGAGGGTTGCAACATAAATGTGTAAGAATTGACAAAGCAAAAACAGAAATATGTAAAAAAAAAAAAAAAGTTTCAAGTGGGGGGTGGGGGTGGGGGGGAGCGGGTGGGGGAGAGGCGGGAGTGAGTTGGGGGCGGGGGGAGGGTGCAACATATATGTGTAAGAATTGACTAAAACAACAAAGAAATATGTAAAAAAAAAAAAAAATTCAAGTGTGTGGGGGTGGGGGGGGGACGGGGGGAGGGGGTGGGGAAGGTCGCAACATATATGTGTAAGAATTGACTTAAAACAACACAAAAATATGTAAAAAAAAACAACAACAAAATTAGATTTTTCAAGTGGGGGTTGGGTGGGGGAGAGCGGGGGGGGGGAGAGGCGGGAGTGGGTTGTGGGAGGGGGGCGGGGGGGTGGAGGGGGGCAACATATGTGTGTAAGAATTGACGAAAAAAAAAAAAGTGTGGGGGTGATGGAGTGAGAGGCGGGGGGCGGGGGGGGGGGGGGCGGCGGGGGAGGGTTGCAACATAAATGTGTAAGAATTGACAAAAGCAACACAGAAATATGTAAAAAAAATAAAAAGTTTCAAGTGGGGGTGGGGGTGGGGGGGAGCGGGTGGGGGAGAGGCGGGAGTGAGTTGGGGGGCGGGGGGGAGGGTGCAACATATATGTGTAAGAATTGACTAAAACAACAAAGAAATTTGTAAAAAAAAATAAATTCAAGTGTGTGGGGTGGGGGGGGGACGGGGGGGGGGGGAGCGGTGGGGGAAGGTTGCAACATATATGTGTAAGAATTGACTAAAACAACACAAAAAATATGTAAAAAAAACAACAACAAAATTAGATTTTCAAGTGGGGGGTTGGGTGGGGGGGAGCGGGGGGGAGAGGCGGGAGTGGGTTGTGGGAGGGGGCGGGGGGGGAGGGTGGAGGGGGGCAACATATGTGTGTAAGAATTGACGAAAAATAAAAAAGTGTGGGGGGTGATGGGGTGAGAGGCGGGGGGCGGGGGGTGGGGGGGCGGCGGAGAGGGTTGCAACATAAATGTGTAAGAATTGACAAAGCAACACAGAAATATGTAAAAAAAAAAAAAAAATGTTTTCAAGTGGGGGTGGGGGTGGGGGGGAGCGGGTGGGGGGAGAGGCGGGGAGTGATTTGGGGGCGGGGGGGAGGGTGCAACATATATGTGTAAGAATTGACTAAAAACAACAAAGAAAATATGTAAAAAAAAATAAATTCAAGTGTGTGGGGGTGGGGGGGGGGACGGGGGGGAGGGTGGGGAAGGTCGCAACATATATGTGTAAGAATTGACTAAAAGCAACACAAAAAATATGTAAAAAAAAACAACAACAAAATTAGATTTTCAAGTGGGGGGTTGGGTGGGGGAGAGCGGGGGGGGGGGAGAGGCAGGAGTGGGGTTGTGGGAGGGGGCGGGGGTGGAGGGGGCAACATATGTGTGTAAGAATTGACGGAAAAAAAAAAGTGTCGGGGTGATGGGGGTGAGAGGCGTGGGCGGGGGGGGGGGGGCGGCGGGGAGGGTTTGCATCATAAATGTGTAAGAATTGACAAAAGCAACACAGAAATATGTAAAAAAAAAAAAAAAAGTTTCAAGTCTGGGGCGGGGTGGGGGGATGGGGGTGTGTGATTTGGTGAGAGGCGGGTGGTGGTGGGGGAGGGTAGGGGAGGGTTGCAACATATATGTGTAAGAATTGACTAAAACTACACAGAAATATGTAAAAAAAAAAAAAAAAAAAAAAAGAGTGTGGAGGGGAGTGGGGGCGGTGTAGAGGGGGGTGGGGGGAGGAGGGAGCCCATGCCCCAATATGGGTGAAGTAATAAGATGCATAATGCTATAACAAATCCCAAACCAAAATTATAGATATATACATGCTTACATGCAAACTTAGATCTGCCTTTATTGCACATTTTTGGGTTTCCATCGGAGCCCAGAATTTGCAGAAGACAAACATGCAAACTTAGATCTGCCTTTATTGCACATTTTGGGTTCCATCGGAGCCCAGAATTTGCAGAAGACAAAATTACTTATCCAACCCTTTACAACATACTACAAGGAAACCAATTCCAAAATTTAGTTCAGCTAGGACAAAAAAATGTAAGAGATATAGACTGTAAACACAGCTTACACGCACAATTTGATGTGAAACAGACATATTTTACATCAGAATTTGGGTTCCATGGGAGCCCAGGGGTTACAGGAACCAAAATTACTTAAGCAGCCCTTACGATAATGCTATAAGGAAGCTAATGGCCAAATTTGGTTGTGCTAGGGTAAGAATTGTAAGAGATATAGACTTGTAAACACAGCTTACACGCAAAATTTGATGTGAAATGGTGCATATTTTATGGGCTATCATAATTTGGGTTCCATGGAGCCCATGGGTTACAGGAACCAAAATTGCTTATGCAGCCCTTAAGATAATGATACAAGGAAGCCCATGAACAAATTTGGTTGTGGTAGGATAAGAAATGTAAGAGATACTAGACTTGTAAACACAGCTTACACGCAAACCTTGATGTGGGACGCCGACGCCGACGCCGACCCGGGGTGATTACATAAGCCTCTCTTATTCTTCGAATAGTCGAGCTAATAAATGTCTCAGACTGCTGATTAATGCCGGGAAGTTTGACATTTTTTAGACCCATCGACAGGTCAAGAGCATCCTTTTATCTTCTTACAGAAGGTTAAATTAGTACGTGTTAAATGACAACTGGGTTTCGATTTTTCACGATAGGTGTCATTCCACAATCTAGAAAATGACCGCGTGGGGGAGCATTCTACTATATAGGAAAATGACCGGGGGCATTCTACTATATAGGAAAATGACAGGGGGAGTCATAATCCAAGGGGGGTCAAACATTTATGTTACTCCGGCCTAATAGTGTATAAAAAAAGCGTTGGAAATTATACCAGTACCGTTTTTTTTAGTTCCGGCGAATGAGAAACAGTGTACTTTTAAAGGCAGAGTCATACAGACGATAATTACCAGCAAAAACAACAGCAAAACATATCACTAAACTGGGTTTCGCGTTTGAACCAAATCAAATCAAGTAAACTCAGTGCCCTCTCACCAGCTAGCTATCCCAATTACCTGAAACAGGGACTGACACTCGACAAACGTGCCGACGAGACCAGTGATAATTTACTACTATGAACTATTCTGCATATAGGGAAATGTCAACAAATTGCAACATTTATTGGCCGGTACCCCCATATTACATACCAACAGTTAATTCACCCAGTTAGTCACTTTGTTTTGCATCGTAGCAAAACTTAACCTATGTCTAACTATATACTCTCTTTTCATGCATCCTTACTACCAAACATAATCACAAATAGATTCGCCGCTTACTGCCTATAACGAGAACTCTACACATAATAAATACTTCCACACAGATTTTCTTTGAAGAACAGTTGCCAGAATAACGTTCTAATAAAATGCAAATTATTTCAATTTAAGTCGAAACACTATTCAAGTTCAAATGAAAAAACAACAACGCATACTACGTTGTCAAATAATGATTATGTAATCTCAATTTCTGCTACATATAAACAGATAGTATTGAGTACTAGCGTTATTAACCTCTGTGCTGAGTATTGCCAATGACAGATAACAGGAAGCAAAATTAGTACCATCATAATATCATTAATCCTGACACATATGAACAATCAGTAGAACTGTTTATATATTTATATAGGATCAGCTTATTTGCAAAATAATAGAATTGCAAGAAATCATAGAGCTGGATAGAGAGGGCAGAACACACGTGTCCTATATAATGGCGACCAAATTCTGGGGTGCTACATATGGGAAAGTAATAAGAGAGAATAAATGCAGTTCTTCAAAATGACAATGAATACTGTAAACTTCTTGTGATACATTCCATGTGTTATTTGTTTGAAACAAAATGGAAGCAAGGTGTTCAATGGTTTGACAGAGCAGTGTTCTTGTGATTATTTTTGTAAGAAATCTGGCCATTGTCTAACAATTGTAGATGAAATGTCTTATTTGAAAGATTATTTTCGACGAACAGATGAACACAGTTTCGTTGATTGTTTATGTAGGTTTTAATTTTAAGTACTATTATATGCCTTCTCTCAAACGAGTTTTAACTAGAATGATTCTTATAATCATTTCTTTATCTTGGTCAAAAAGCATTTGTATTAAGGTATGATTCATTTTTATTTGACGATCAGATATACAGCATGTTTTGCGAACACACTGTAGGTCGTTAATGGTTAATGGGATCAATAAGCGCCATTAGCTGTCACTGAATATCTGAAATTCCTATAGTCAACCGTTTTATGTTTGTCATATTCAAATGTTTACTTCTTTAAATGCTAGATTTTAAATGTTTGCATATTGTAAATGCGTCACTTCCTGTTCGACTTTTTCCGTTGAAAACTGATTTGCAAACTGTTACGGTCATTGTTACGATGAACAGAGTTATAAAAAATATGCTCCTTATATTTACCACCTAGTTCTTCACTAGACATTAAAGATCTAAATCACCTAGTTGCACAATTCCCATGATCCCCTTTTGTACTCTTGGGTGATTTTAATGCACACAACTACATCTGGGGTTGTAAAGATATAAAAGATAAAAGCACGAAAGTTGAGGAGTTCTTAGACAAAACCAATGTGTGTCTTTTTAATGATAACACATCACATACTTATTTACATCCAGCTTCAGGCTCTCAATCCTCCATTGATTTAACAATATGCTATCCAACTCTATTGATGGATTTTTCATGGAGTGTTGGTGACGACCTATGTGGAAGTAACCACTTTCCCATATTTTATGAAAATATCGGCCTCCCACTTTCTCGAAAAAACGCGACAATGGAAACATCGCAAAGCTGATTGGACTACGTTTTAATCTCTTTGCGAGGAATAATTAAAGCTTCCGTTTACGAGGATGTCGAAGACGCAACTACCTCGTTTTACCAAACTTTTCATGATATAGCTGATCAAACTATTCCAAAACCTCGGCAAATCCAAAACACCCACATAAACCAATGTACGATTAAATGCTTTTAACTTGCGGCCAACTGAAAATAATTTAGATAATTTTATAGTTTTTCGTGCGAAAGCACGTCGTACTATTAAGGATAGCAAGAGGAAATCCTGGAGATCTTAAAAGAGTATGAGAGTGGACCTTTGGAAACGGCCGAAAAAGACACATACGAAATATTGCAGTCTCGGTTTGATCAAGACTGTTTCTTGAATACAGTAGTGAAATATGCTTGCTACCGTTCACGCCCTCTAGACCCGGGATGAGCAGAACTCAATATTCATAAAATCAATAGTACATAATTTTAACCATCCCGAAGATGGCATGGATATGGCGGTGGACATAGAGATCATTTTCTTCCCCCATGTCCAATGCGTATGGTCTTAAGTCTCTAGGCTGAATTCTCGCTGATCTTTTAAGAAGAGATGGACATTGTCCGGAAAATAAGCGGTAAAGGTAATTATAGTCGTGTAAATCATCTTAAAACTGATAATGGAGATATTACATCTGTCAAAGACATTACAATCACTTTGGGCAGAAACATTTTCTGAAAACTGTTCTTATGAAAATTGTCAACCAAATTTTCTAAAAAATAGAAACTAAATGAGCAGAAGAAGCTGAATTCAAGTCGAAAAATGTGGAGGAATACAATAAACTGTTAACCCTCAAAGAACTTCGAGAATCCCTTTAAATGGCTCGTGATACATCAGCTGGTCCTGATGATATCCATTATCAATTATTAAAACATTTACATCTATCTACCCTTCTTGATATTTTTAATAGGGTGTGGGTGACTGGAAACTTCCCTCGATTATTCCAGTCCCCAAACCGGGAAAGGATCATACGGACCCAATAAAGTATCGCCCTATTGCTTTAACGAGTTGTATATATAAAACCATGGAACGAATGAGAGACTCGTTTGGTACATGGAGTCCAAAAAACTGATAACAAAGTATCAAAGTGGTGGATTCCAGCGCAAAAGAGGCACAAAAGACAATCTCATTCGATTTGAATCATTTATTAGGGACGTTTTCGTAAAAAGAGAACATCTAGTAGCTGTATTTATTGACTTGGAGAAAGCTTATGATACTGCATGGAAGTACGGTATTATGAATGATATTTATGACCTTGGGCTTAAAGGCCGATTACCAATTTTTATAGAGAATTGTTTAGATGGTAGACAGTTTCGTGTCCGAATGGGTCCCTGTCTGCGATTCTTGAACAGGATATGGGAGTGCCACAGGGCAGCATACTCTATGTCACCCATTTCAATATAAAAATTAACAGTATAGCTAAATGCATCAATCCTTGTGTGGATTGTTCTCTATATGTTGACGACTTTGTTCTATGTTAAAACTAATTGTATGCACTTTTGTCAACTACGCAAATATCATGAAGACCCTCATCTAACACTGGATGGTTCACCAATACCAGTAGTGGATGAGACAAAATTCCTTGGTCTTATTTTTGAAAGTAAACTAACGTTTATACCACATCTTGAATACTTGAAGGCCAAATGCCTTAAAGCTCTTAATTTACTTAAAGTTGTCGCAAACACAGATCGAAAAGTACTCTTGCGACTTTATTTATCTCTTATCAGACCCAAGCTGGACTACGGCTCAATAGTATATGGATCGACTCGCAAGACATACTTGCAGATGCTCGATCCTATACATAATCAAGGATTACGACTCGCCTTAGGAGCCTTTCGTACATAACCAGCCGAAAGTCTATACATTGAAGCTAATGAAACATCACAGTCTCATAGATGGGACAAATTAGCCCTAATGAACCATCACTGTCTCATAGACGGGACCAATTAGCCCTTCAGTATACCATTAAATTACAATCTAACCCTTCAAACCCATACTGTTTTTAATCCTAATTATATACCTCTTTTTGATCGAAAACCGAAGGCCATTCGACCATTTGTTCTTCGTATTAAACTAAAATTAAGAGACATTGAAATCAGCCTAAATATGATTGCCAAGTACAAAGTACCACAAATTCCACCGTGGACTTCGGAAACACCAACGATTATTTTTTATCCTTGTAACAGTAACATATCCAGTACAGATCCTATTATCTTTCAAAGCAAATTTAATGAAATTAAATCGAAATACAGTAACTTTCAATATATATACACAGTCGGTTCTAAAGATGGAGATAAGCTAGCTACAGAAACTGTTGTTCACAAACACAGCATAAAGAGCCGCCTGGGAGACAAAGCCTCTATCTTTTCAGCTGAACTTAAGGCAATCTGATGATGACCATTGTGTAAATATATTACTTTATGAAAAGGTAAATCCAAGACTATTCAACACTAAATAATATATTCCTAGGGAGAAATGTCACAATAAAATGATGTGAATACTGATGAGGAGTTATACCACTTAATTATAACTTAACAGTAAGGTGTAATTGTACATCACCATTTGTACCTTAGAACAAGAACAGTTAACTAGAACAGTTAATATGGATATACAAAGAAATATAAAAAGATCGGAATGGGAAAGTAGCATTCAAGGAGGGAAGTCAACCACAAAACACACAAACAAACACGCAAACAGACAAACAAGAAGGCAAAAACAATAATAAATGCAAACGACATCACAAACACAAAAGGGTTGACAATAGGGCTACCGCCTTGGAACGATATGTGGCAAAGTAGGCCACTGGGGGTTTAAACCGGTTCTAGGATGCACCAAACCTCACACTTACCCTACTGTCATCCCATTAAAACAGGACAGTGTAAATAAAGAAATCCCCGCAATGAGCTAATCTCTAACCAACAAGGCAGCATCAATAGGCAATATAAGTAAAACAAATGTGCTCGTGTAAATATAATACAAAAAAAAAATAGCCTAGAAAGCCACAATGAAGGTACTCAATGACTTGGCAGAAGCCAGAGCAGTAAGAGAATAAACCAAATCGAAAAGGAAAAGTAGCAATCAAGGACGACAGTCAACCACAAGCACACACAGAAATAAAGAACAAATTTAAATATGAAAAAATGCCAAATTAGACTTCACAAACACAAAAGGGTTGACAATAGGGCTGCCGCCGAGGAACGGACAGTGGCAAAAAAGGCCGCTGGGGGTTTAAACCATGTTCTAGGGTGCACCAAACCTCACACTTAACCTACTGTCATCCCAATTAAAAGGGACAGTGTAAATAAAGAAATCCCCACCATGAACACAGATACTGTCAATAAATACTGACCAGGATATCCCTTGTAAGCACAGAACAAACAAGAGAGGAACTAACCAGACCCGGTTTTACTGATTTTGTTATAAGAGGCAATACCTCTTACGGACTCCTAGCACCGGCTTTAACATTTTTTTACTTTAAAGCCACGCATATTTGGCTCGATGATCTCAAAGGACCATTGGGAATAACATTTCTAATTTTTAGTCGGGGTGACTATTTACAACTGCCACACAGCAAGAAGCGAGTATTTCTGGGTAAATAAATTTGACATAATCATGACCTTATTACACTACCTGTACCACCAGTAGAGTCGTGAAATATAATATAACAGCATTAATTTTACTGGAATAATTTATTCGGGAGGGAAACTAAAGAACCTATTTGTCTATTTTTACTCCCGAATATATATATATATATATATATATATACATATGTACATATTGCAAATAAGGCAAATAACAGAGAGAAATAACATCTTCACTATAATAATAACAAGAAAGACAAAAATATCGGACAGGGAAAGCAGCATTCAAGGACGACAGTCAACCACAAAACACAAAAACAAACACGCAAATAGACAAAGGAGAAGGCAAAAGTAATAAAAAATGCAAACGACATCACAAACACAAAAGGGTTGACAATAGGGCTTCCGCCTTGGAACGGTCAGTGGCCAAAAAGGCCACTGGGTTTTTTAAACCTGGTTCTAGGTGTATATAAAGAAATCACCGCCATGAAATATTCTCTAACCAACAAGGCAGCGTTTAAAGGCAATATAAGTAAAACACATAGATGCTCGTGTATATATAAATACAAAAAAGGCCTAGAAAGCCAGAGCAACACGAGAATAAACCATTGAGGGCACGACAAGACAAGACCGCGGACAAACATCAAACGCCACCGTCCTAATCGGCTTTAGGTAGACGTCATCATAGGGTCCACAGCCTTTCCGGTCATCGTACAATTAAAGAGGAAAGCGTAGTGGCGAACTGTAAAAGGGTCCACCACCAAGCATGCAGTACGTTGCCAAATGATAGGGTCATAACCTCTTTTAATAAACCTTTTAACAAGTTTAACAAAGATAGTATGAAAGTGATCATGACCAAGAATCTTACGAAGTTTTTAAATCACATCACCATATAAGTCAGGTTGTGATAGTCCTTGTCGCAGAAGAGTCCTTAAATTGCTTTAATATTTGGAAAGAAGATCAGGGTTACGATAATAAAATTTAGATCCCATAAGAAGTTGCTCGGGGAACATCCCCATCTAAGTGGGGATAATTAACAATGTCAAAATTAAAATCATCTCTTTTGTCATAGATTTTGCTAATAATTTCACCATTTTCAATAGAGAGATCTAAATCAAGAAAAGAAGCGTTATTATCAGAAATATTAGCCTTGTTAAGCTTAAGCTGAAGTTCTTTAGGATTATTATTATTAACCATAATTGAAAAGAATGGGTTGTCGATGTTCAATATGTCATCCAGGTACCGAGAGGTGTCATTAAAGGCTTTAATAACATCTGCCTGTGTATCTGGTGAAAGACTCGACATGAAATCTCTTTCATAGCAATATAAAAAAAATAATCTGCGACAGGTGGTGCACAGTTCGTACCCATAGGGATACCAACAATTTGTCTATAAACGGTGGTTCTATACCTGACGAAAACATTATCTAATAGGAAAATGAGTGTTTCACAAACTTCATGGCAAGTCCACATAGTGTAATAATCCAAACTGCCGTCAGTAAAAAACGCTTTAATATTATTACAGGCCAAAAATGTAGTATTTTCCCTAGCGAATGTTTTTTGAATGAGCGCAATAAGCTTGTCTTTAATAAGGTGATGTGGTAAGCTAGTATATAGTGTAGAGAAGTCATAAGTGCTTATTGATGAAACTTGACGTTTTTATTGAAAATTTTATCAAGGACATCTCCTGAATTATTTATAGACCAAAATAAATTAATCCAAGAGTTTTCTTTGCAACGAAGTAGAAAGATGATACAGTTTCTCAGCGTATTACTTCAAAATGTCAAGTACATTCTTTGATACAGAATGTGTTTTATCTTGAACATGTTGAAACTATAGAAGTTAGAAGCCATTACGTCTTGAAGTTAGGAGTAAGAAAGTTTGAATTATGAAGTTTGAAGTCTTGTAGTTAGGAGTAATGAGGTCTAGCAGCTTTTTATGGCTCCATAATAATGCCAATATACAGCATGTGTTACTTAGTTAGTTCACTAAGAAATCTTGTTAAATCAATCACTTTTCCTCAATGGCACTTTTGAAATGTAACAAGTTACTCTTTCAACATGTTCAAGATAAAACACATTCTGTATCAAAGAATGTACCTGACATTTTATTACTATAGTTGTTCTACCGATTAAAACACTTATACCGATGGCTGGAATTCCCTATCTGAACCGAATACCAATTTCTTGCATATCAGAGACATGTTGTCTTGTATCTTTTATCTATAAGCAATCCACTATCCATTACCTTGACACTTTCTTTAAATTCGAATGGTGTTGTAAACAATCTCAGACTATGTGAGATATGTAGACCACCGTCTTTTGTTTTACCTTCTGTTTCAAATACTACTAACGTCCACTATGAAACGTTGTATGTCCAACTATACCATTTAGGATACTGTTTTCTTGCATACCGTACAAGGATATCCGTCATTTTATCGGGGCTGGATATTTCCATCTCACCCTAGGGTAGAGATAAAATTCACGCGCGGACCAACATCCGGTATGCGTCAACGCACAACATGTCTCAGATATGCATGAAAAATAATCTATCATGGGTATTCGGTTCAGATAGGGAATTCCAACTGTCGGTATAAATGTTTTAATCAGAGCCTCGGTTCCGATAAAAAACACATACCTCGGGCTGGGATTCCTTATCTTCACCGGATACCCATGAAAGATTCTTATAATATTATAAAAATCAGTGCGACATGCTTCATTGAGTTACTTCAGTATCGCATCATTAAGGGAAAGTCTTGTTACTATTTATTTCCTACTTATTGGAAGCCTGTGTAATCTGAGCAGTATGCTACCACTGTTACGACCAATACAGATGTAACATAAATGTTTGACCCCACTCGGATTATGACTCCCCGGTCATTTTCGTATACAGTAGAATGACTCCCCGGTCATTACCAGCTGTACACATTTGATTCCCCGGTCAAAATTTACTGTGAAAAAATTGACACCAAACGTGTAAAAAAGTGACCCAACCTGTCAAATTATGACACCCCATTAAATAATGACTCCATCAAAATGTGTTTAGTTAGGAATGATTCTGGGATGAAACTTGGTAGGTAAATAGCGTATGTGGAGAGGAAGGTTGGGATTGCACATGGGGTCACTGGGGTCAAAATTAAGGTCGCTGTTACTAAGAAATAATAAATATGACCATATTTAACTCCGAAATAAACAAACAATGTTATCGTAAAGTGACACATGCCGCCAAATGTTTGACTCTTAAGAGTAACATTTGACCTCTAAGAGTGACACTGGCCTTGAAGCTATGCACCTGACTCTTGCGCGCGACACACCGACTCTATGTGGTGATTATTTGTGAGAAGTTTCATGAAATTCTGTTAACTACTTACATACAGAGTTATGCATGAGACACGAAATCTTTCGGAAAGAAGGACGAATAGACTAACGGACGGACGGACGGACGGACAATGCGATTACTATATACCCTCGTTCGGGAGTATAAACAAGTCTATATTTTCCCACTAACTCCCATCGTTACTCTGATTTATAATTGCACAACCTCAGTCATGATAATCCCTGAGACGTCCCTCGGATATTAAACACAAACGGTAAAGTTCTAAGAAAAACATCGCCAAAATATCCCTTTAGATGAAATTCGATACTGTCTCCACTGATTGTAACCATGGCGTCGGTAATATGATACGATAATGGAAATAAGTGATGCTAGTGGTATTCTAACTGTAAATCAATCCAAAACAAAAGCTACAGAGCATTTTCGCGGTTCTTCTGATTAAAGCGTTCTTCTCTTCTCTTGACGTCCAGAATCATTAAAATGGGGACTACGACTGGTCGGCTCGGTGTCAAGATAATGTAACTGGGCTGGATACAATAGCCGTGTCTAGTATATGATATTTCAGTATGTCACCACTATAAAACCGGGTGAATATTTCTATGCATCAACCAGACAATGTCCAGATATAACTGTAAAGAAGTTGTAAACCGACATAAAACCCAACGATATTGATCAATAAACATGCAATGTTTGCTAAGGTATTCTGCACTTCAGACGAAAACATGCGCATCCATGGATCTGATGTCCATCGTTATTGTTTAAAATTTATTTTAGACTAATTAGTTTCGTCGGGTCACAAATTCTATTGTCATAGGTTCGCATCATTCTCGAGGACAACTTGTTTTCACTTTACCCTTTTCTGTTAGCTTGTTTTTTCACCACCACAGTAACAATTGCATCTCATCTAACACTGGATGGTTCACCAATACCAGTAGTGGATGAGACAAAATTCCTTGGTCTTAGTTTTGAAAGTAAACTAACGTTTATACCACATCTTAAATACTTGAAGGCCAAATGCCTTAAAGCTCTTAATTTACTTAAAGTTGTCGCAAACACTTCTTGGGGAGCAGATCGAAAAGTACTCTTGCGACTTTATATATCTCTTATCAGACCCAAGCTGGACTACGGCTCAATAGTATATGGATCGACTCGCAAGACATTCTTGCAGATGCTCGATCCTATACATAATCAAGGATTACGACTCGCCTTAGGAGCCTTTCGTACATAACCAGCCGAAAGTCTATATATTGAAGCTAATGAACCATCACAGTCTCATAGATGGGACAAATTAGCCCTAATGAACCATCACTGTCTCATAGACGGGACCAATTAGCCCTTCAGTATACCATTAAATTACAATCTAACCCTTCAAACCCATACTGTTTTTAATCCTAATTATATACCTCTTTTTGATCGAAAACCGAAGGCCATTCGACCATTTGTTCTTCGTATTAAACCAAAATTAAGAGACATTGAAATCGGCCTAAATTTGATTGCCAAGTACAAAGTACCACAAATTCCACCGTGGACTTCGGAAACACCAACGGTTATTTTTTATCTGTGTAACAGTAACATATCCAGTACAGATCCTATTATCTTTCGAAGCAAATTTAATGAAATTAAATCGAAATACAGTAATTTTCAAAATATATACACAGTCGGTTCTAAAGATGGAGATAAGGTAGCTGCAGAAGCTGTTGTTCACAAACACAGCATAAAGAGCCGCCTGCGAGACAAAGCCTCTATCTTTTCAGCTGAACTTAAGGCAATCTGATGATGACCATTGTGTAAATATACTACTTTATGAAAAGGTAAATCCAAGACTATTCAACACTAAATAATATTTTCCTAGGGAGAAATGTCACAATAAAATGATGTGAATACTGATGAGGAGTTATACCACTCAATTATAACTAAACAGTAAGGTGTAATTGTACATCACCATTTGTACCTTAGAACAGTTAACTAGAACAGTTAATATGGATATACAAATAAATATAAAAAGATCGGAATGGGAAAGTAGCATTCAAGGAGGAAAGTCAACCACAAAACACAGAAACAAACACGCAAACAGACAAACAAGAAGGCAAACAAAATAATAAATGCAAACGACATCACAAACACAAAAGGGTTGACAATAGGGATACCACCTTGGAACAATCTGTGGCAAAGTAGGACACTGGGGGTTTAAACCGGTTCTAGGATGCACCAAACCTCACACTTACCCTACTGTCATCCCATTAAAACAGGACAGTGTAAATAAAGAAATCCCCGCAATGAGCTAATCTCTAACCAACAAGGCAGCATCAATAGGCAATATAAGTAAAACACAAATATGCTCGTGTAAATATAATACAAAAAAAAATAGCCTAGAAAGCCACAATGAAGGTACTCAATGCCTTGGCAGAAGCCAGAGCAGTAAGAGACTAAACCAAATCGAAAAGGAAAAGTAGCAATCAAGGACGACAGTCAACCACAAGCACACACAGAAATAAAGAACAAATTTAAATATGAACAAAATGCCAAATCAGACTTCACAAACACAAAAGGGTTGACAATAGGGCTGCCGCCGAGGAACGGACAGTGGCAAAAAAGGCCGCTGGGGGTTTAAACCATGTTCTAGGGTGCACCAAACCTCACACTTAACCTACTGTCATCCCAATTTAAAGGGACAGTGTAAATAAAGAAATCCCCGCCATGAACACAGATACTGTCAATAAATACTGACCAGGATATCCCTTGTAAGCACAGAACAAACAAGAGAGGAACTAACCAGACCCGGTTTTACTGATTGTGTTATAAGAGGCAATACCTCTTACGGACTCCTAGCACCGGCTTTAACATGTTTTTACTTTAAAGCCACGCATATTTGGCTCGATGATCTCAAAGGACCATTGGGAATAACATTTCTAATTTTTAGTCGGGGTGACTATTTACAACCGCCACACAGCAAGAAGCGAGTATTTCTGGGTAAATAAATTTGACATAATCATGACCTTATTACACTACCTGTTCCACCAGTAGAGTCGTGAAATATAATATAACAGCATTAATTTTACTGGAATAATTTATTCGGGAGGGAAACTAAAGAACCCATTTGTCTATTTTTACTCCCGAATATATATATATATATATATATATATATATATATACATATGTACATATTGCAAATAAGGCAAATAACAGAGAGAAATAACATCTTCACTATAATAATAACAAGAAAGACAAAAATATCGGACAGGGAAAGCAGCATTCAAGGACGACAGTCAACCACAAAACACAAAAACAAACACGCAAATAGACAAAGGAGAAGGCAAAAGTAATAAAAAATGCAAACGACATCACAAACACAAAAGGGTTGACAATAGGGCTTCCGCCTTGGAACGGTCAGTGGCCAAAAAGGCCAATGGGGGTTTTAAACCTGGTTCTAGGTGTAAATAAAGAAATCACCGCCATGAAATATTCTCTAACCAACAAGGCAGCGTTAAAAGGCAATACAAGTAAAACACATAGATGCTCGTGTATATATAAATACAAAAAAGGCCTAGAAAGCCAGAGCAACACGAAAATAAACCATTGAGGGCACGACAAGACAAGACCGCGGACAAACATCAAACGCCACCGTCCTAATCGGCTTTAGGTAGACGTCATCATACGGTCCACAGCCTGTCCGGTCATCGTACAATTAAAGAGGAAAGCGTAGTGGCGAACTGTAAAAGGGTCCACCACCAAGCATGCAGTACGTTGCCAAATGATAGGGTCATAACCTCTTTTGATAAACCTTTTAACAAGTTTAACAAAGATAGTATGAAAGTGATCATGACCAAGAATCTTACGAAGTTTTTAAATCACATCACCATATAAGTCAGGTTGTGATAGTCCTTGTCACAGAAGAGTCCTTAAATTGATTTTATATTTGGAAAGAAGATCAGGGTTACGATAATAAAATGTTGCAAAGATTTTACGAAGTTTATTGTAACGGTAACCCTGATTGAGTAGCTTTTAAGTTATACAAAGATTACGAATATTAAAGTCCTCAACTCGAGTACAAGCTCTTGAAAAACGAATAAGTTGAGTCACATAGATCCCATAAGAAGTTGCTCGGGGAACATCCCCATCTAAGTGGGAATAATTAACAATGTCAAAATTAAAATCATTTCTCTTGTCATAGATTTTGCTAATAATTTCACCATTTCCAATAGAGAGATCTAAATCAAGAAAAGAAGCGTTATTATCAGAAATATTAGCCTTGTTAAGCTTAAGCTGAAGTTCTTTAGGATTATTATTATTAACCATAATTGAAAAGAATGGGTTGTCGATGTTCAATATGTCATCCAGGTACCTAGAGGTGTCATTAAAGGCTTTAATAACATCTGCCTGTGTATCTGGTGAAAGACTCGACATGAAATCTCTTTCAAAGCAATATAAATAAAAAATCTGCGACAGGTGGTGCACAGTTCGTACCCATAGGGATACCAACAATTTGTCTATAAACGGTGGTTCTATACCTGACGAAAACATTATCTAATAGGAAAATGAGTGTTTCACAAACTTCATGGCAAGTCCACATAGTGTAATAATCCAAACTGCCGTCAGTAAAAAACGCTTTAATATTATTACAGGCCAAAAATGTAGTATTTTCCCTAGCGAATGTTTTTTGAATGAGCGCAATAAGCTTGTCTTTAATAAGGTGATGTGGTAAGATAGTATATAGTGTAGAGAAGTCATAAGTGCTTATTGATGAAACTTGACGTTTTTATTGAAAATTTTATCAAGGACATCTCCTGAAATGTTTATAGACCAAAATAAATTAATCCAAGAGTTTTCTTTGCAACGAAGTAGAAAGATGATACAGTTTCTCAGCGTATTACTTCAAAATGTCAAGTACATTCTTTGATACAGAATGTGTTTTATCTTGAACATGTTGAAACTATAGAAGTTAGAAGCCATTACGTCTTGAAGTTAGGAGTAAGAAAGTTTGAATTATGAAGTTTGAAGTCTTGTAGTTAGGAGTAATGAGGTCTAGCAGCTTTTTATGGCTCCATAATAATGCCAATATACAGCATGTGTTACTTAGTTAGTTCACTAAGAAATCTTGTTAAATCAATCACTTTTCCTCAATGGCACTTTTGAAATGTAACAAGTTACTCTTTCAACATGTTCAAGATAAAACACATTCTGTATCAAAGAATGTACTTGACATTTTATTACTATAGTTGTTCTACCGATTAAAACACTTATACCGATGGCTGGAATTCCCTATCTGAACCGAATACCAATTTCTTGCATATCAGAGACATGTTGTTCGTTGACGACGTCAGCTACTAACGTTTGGCATGTTTTCAACATACCGGATGCTGGTGCACGTGAATTTTATCTCGACCCTAGGGTGAGATGGACTTATCTAGGGTCGAGATAAAATTCACGCGCACCAACATCCGGTATATTGAAAACATGCCATTGGGACGGTGGCGTTTAATGTTTGTTCGCGGTCTTGTCTTGTCGTGCCCGCAATGGCTTATTCTCTTGTTGCTCTGGCTTCTGCCAAGTCATCGAGAACCTTCATTGTGGCTTTCTAGGCTTTTTTTTTGTATTTATATATACACGAGCATTTAGGTGTTTTACTTATATTGCCTTTTAACGCTGCCTTGTTGGTTAGAGAATATTTCATGGCGGGGATTTCTTTATTTACACTATCCCGTTTAATTGGGATGACAATAGGGCAAGCGTGAGGTTTGGTGCACCCTAGAACCTGGTTTAAACCACCGGAGGCCTCTTTGGCCACTGACTGTTCCAAGGCGGAAGCCCTATTGTCAACCCTTGACGTTTGCAATTTTTAAAACAATATATTTTTAATCAGAATTTTGCTTATTCATTACATAGTTTACTTGAATGCTACATTTCCTGTTCGACTTTAGTATCTACTATAATATAAACTGACAGACATTTACTGTGAAAATAAGTAATCAGGTAAAGTTACACGGAGAAGGGAAATAAAACTCATATTGTATAGTAAGACAACAGTTACACGGACAAGAGAAATATAGATCATATCTAAGACGACTAATAATCCACTTAGATGGAGATGTTCTCCGAGCAACTTCTTATGGGGTCTATGTGAAAATATACTCGGTCGGTACAACACTAAATTTACATAATATAAACGTTAAAAATAATCCACTATATGCATATAGGAAATGTGGAGCTATTATTCGCAGAATTATTCCAGTTCGGTACCAGGACATTGTGGCTACAGCGACATTTTTGATTGACAATGTAGACACCTCGACGTATTCTGAGCAAAGCAAACGATGAATAATATTTAAATACGATTGAATTGAATTGTATAATGGTATAGAAGTGGTACTTTCCATGAATATCAAGTATTCCTCGTTTCTAGATTAGTTTGTTATATACTTAATGCAGTTCATTAAACACAATTAAAAAAACCCGCGAAAAACGAGGCAACGGGATACTATTATTAGTTATTGGGTTTGTTACTGACCCCCTACAGAAATTTGTGGGGTCAGTAAGTTTTATAGGGGGCGAGGCGATAGCCGAGTCCCCTTATATATCTAACTGACCCCACATATTTATGTAGGGGGTCAGTAACAAACCCAATAACTGATTTATTGCATCAAGCACCCTTTTTAAGGCAAACGCCGATATTTAACCCATTTTAATGCAGCGTCAACGTCAATGAAACGTTCGCGCAATTTGACGTCGTGACGTTGACGTCACGACCGGTACAGTTTAAAAACATTATTAAATTTACTTATTATGTGTGTTACTAACGATTTACAGAACTATTTGCAAATGATTTAAACTTTGAATCGGAATTGTAGTCCATATTGTTTTGGTGACCCTCTATGAAATCTACTGACCCACTATAGAATAATAGAGGGTCACCATGTGACCGCTCTAATCCAATGAAATTCCTAGGATTTTGTGCGAGGTGCAATAAACATAATTCAAAACTAGGTCATCAGTAATGAGTCATTGTATATCGGAGATTTATTTTAATCACTGTCTTTGCTGACCGTTCAAAGTTGTGTTATAGTATCCAGTTGCCGTCGTTTTTTTGTGTTTGTTTTATTTTTGTTTTATGTACAATTCAATCATATTTAAATATTACTCATCGTTTGCTTTGCTCAGAATACGTCGAGGTGTCTACATTTTAGATTTTTAGATTTTTAACGGATATTTTGACAATAAAACACTTTTAAAAACATACCTTACTGAAAAAAATGCGATAACCTGTTTACAATTACCTATTAAATAATTTAATTTTACAACATGAACACATTTTCAGCTGAAATTAAGGTTTTATTTCATACCCAAGCCATCCCTCTTTTCCCTTCTTGGAGAAGGGGTTGGATGGGGTATGAAAGTTAATACGCGAGCCACGTAATGGGACCTTTAATGCTTCATTTCCTGTGTATGTGCTTTCATATAAAGAACTAAGAACGCAGCTGATCACGTGATACTACTTATGTTGTTGATGGTTTCAAAATCCGCTATATACTATTTAACTACTAGAACTGTCCCAAGAGGTATTTTATCATAACATCAGTACTGTACACCTCACGCCATCCGTAAGAATCGACACTTGCTCACTTACAGGTCGAGCTGATTCACGGCAATGTAAACAAAGCGCTCGGTTTCTTCATAACTTTATCAATATTTAACGAATTTTGTTCAAATAAAGCGCACACACCTTTACAATGTGTGCTCTTTTCTTCGCCGCAAAAGGCAATTTGGATCATTCACAGGACTTTCTGAGATTAGCTCTCCCAAAATGTACAAGGTCATACATTTCTTTCATTTCCAAGCGTTTGGGAGGGCTCAGTCTCCAAAAATCAAATAAACTTTTACGGCGGAGGAAAGAGCTCACTTTGGATGCGTATGTGCACTTTAGTTGAATAAAACTCGATAAATATTAAGAAAGTTATGAAGCGAGTACCTACCTGAATCGAGCATTGTTTATAATATTTCACCGTGAACTCGATAAAAAAATCACGTGGCCCTTGATTTCGTTAAAATTACTATATTATGCCTCGTTAATACGATAGGACTTTCATTTTTGCATGCGATCTTTACCAAACTTTAACAGATTGTTAATATGAATGTTAAGTTCGAAACTCCAGCCAGATCGGACCAGTAACAGCAGAGTTATGGCCCTTGATTTAGTTAAAATGGCTATATTATGCCTCGTTAATACTATAGGACTTTTATTTTCCTTCTGATCTTTACCAAACTTACCTGTTTTTTTACTTTTTATTTATTATTAATATATCTGGTTGGTTTAATCTTTTCTTTGAATATATATATATATTTTTTTTTTATTTATGGTTTTTTTTTTATTTAATTTTTTTATTTCATTTTTTCTATTATTAGAATATTTGTTTTGTTCAATATTTGCTTTCAATACATATATATATATGATTTTTTTTTTATTTTTTTTATTTTTTATTTCATTTTTTTTTTTTTTAACGACGTGTTAGCAGGAATCATTGCTATTATTTCTAGTTGTGCCTATCGCGTTTTGTTTCATTTCGTGGTTTTTGATGGCCCCTTGACATTTTTACTTTTAAATTTCTTGTCGGCGCGTAGTTCCTCCTAAACGCCTTGTTGGATTTCGAAGAAACTTGGCAGAAAGCATCAGTAAGATGTCTTGTTGTACATTTCGCACTTTTGTTCCAGTTCGCTGATTCATGACGGAGTTATGTCCCTTTGACATTTTTACTTTAAATTTCTTGTCGGCGCTTTTCCTCCTAAACGGCTTGTTGGATTTCTACGAAATTTGGCAGGAAGCCTCAGTATGATGTCTAGATATGCAATGTGTGGTATATCAATGAAATCTTGTTCGAAAATCAGCTAGATCTTGTTAGTAAAGACAGAGTTATGGCCCTTGACTTACTGAAAAATGCTATATTGTATTTTCCTTTGCCAACTCTGTAGTTACTTCATTTGT
Organism: Cyrtodaria siliqua; assembly: GCA_037043455.1. Lineage (NCBI taxonomy): Eukaryota > Metazoa > Mollusca > Bivalvia > Adapedonta > Hiatellidae > Cyrtodaria > Cyrtodaria siliqua. Next base: position 25,685 of record JAWPHD010006391.1, read on the forward strand.
TATCTGATCTTTACCATATTTATTTAGAATGTTGATATAAACACCCCACCCATTTTTATGAAATTTCATTCATAGAAGAAAGTGGGACAAATTAAAAAATACCCATGCCCGGCTAGACACTGCAGACTTATTGTTCATGATTACCAGGTGAGCGATCTAAGGCCATCCTAGCCCTGTTGTTTTTGCAATGTTTTAAAAGATGTACTCATAAACATTTTATGTCGACAACCCTTGATATAAGAGCCATTTTACCAGTAGAGCGTCCACAGGCTCTCTTGAGCCTCTTGTTTTATCAGTGACAGGGATAATGTAAGGTAGCTAACTGTCATTAATCATGTCATTAATCAGTCATTAATCAGTCATTAATCATGCTAACATATATGATAGAAAACCACACGCGACCATAAACATGCTATGTAAAGACAACGTCAAAATTAACCAAAATAACCAAATTTACCAAATTCAAATGTGTTTGTGCTTCACGAGTTGTATTAATAGTTATAGAACATCAGGCGAATAGCTCGGCAGTGTTTCGCCATTATTTGTCTTCTAATACTCGCCTAATAAATTGGATAGTAAAAGGCACTGACATACTTTTCTCTATTTAGCATGTTTATTAAATTTCCAAACCCTTTACACAGTTCATACCGTGTCTTATTTTGTAGCATATCACAACATTTAATAGTAAGTTAAGTACAATATTATACGGTTCAGTATATTGAGATTTGAATGCTGCGATGGTATATACGTGTTTAAAGGTCGGAAATAGTGTTAAATGGCGACGCGTTAGTGGAACCGTTAAGTTAATGGAACCGTTAAATAAAAATTGCGACCGCTAAATAATTGACAAACTGTCGCGGTCGCAATAATTATAGATTATTAGATTTGTATTGGGATATATGCACGAGTCCTTTTGCGTATTAATATTGCGCGATTTTAGAAGCGCAGTATTTATGGGCAAAAGAACGAGTGCATATATCCCAATACAAATCTAATAACCTTTTTATTGCATACGCATTTTTAAAGGGTAATGTAGCGACACAGCCAAACATGTTCTGTTATTGAGAGTTCTGAAACTGAAAAAGGTGAAACAATTATCAAAATCGGATGATAAATAAAAAAGATATGACCATTTAAAGGTCGCCATTTTTAGAACTATGATGTCATAGTTCCATATTACCTTACATGGAATATTGATAAATATTATTTAAAACGAAAAAAATCATTGCAAATGAACACATTTGTTTTACTGGTCATATAAAGCATTATTTCCATTAAATATTTTTCATACAGTTGCTGTCATTTTTTCCCTATAAATCAGTAAACTTTCATATTTATAAATATTCCATATATGGTCATTTAGAACCGTGATGTCATATTTCCCAAAATGGCCGCTTCCATATCCGTTTCAACAGAAACTTCAAATGATCATATCTTCTTTGTTTATCATCCGATTTGATAATTCTTTCACCCTTATTCAAGTATTTCAGAACTCTCAATAATAAAGATGGTTTGGCTGTGTCGCTACATTCCCTTTAATATAAAAACGAAGAATTAGAACGAAACAATAGGTTTTATCGTTTAATTGTCGTGAAAATATGACGTATTTGAAATAAACATATTGTCGTTCCATTTCACAATGAAATCGACATTGTTTACATTACGTGCCATACCTTCTTTGATATGAACAGAAAATTGCACCAATCCCAAACGAGTATACATTACACACCCAATGACTTTACTAAACGTCAATATGGGCGAATATTGACGTTTCCCGTAACATTGAAAGTAAACGGAGCTTGTAAATGCGTATGCAATAAATGTCAATACTAACTTTTTTTTATCGGATTGTGTTGTCTTTGAAAATTTTACTGACAAACGCATAAAAAGAAAATTAAATGACGTCACATTCTTGACAATCTAACGGTACCACGATCTGAAATTGTTGAGAAAAGTAGAACGCATGTATGTAAGCTTCAATCAAACGCGGCGAATATATAGTAATAACTTTTTTAATCAAGTTGTTTGTACCATAGCTTTCTCCGTCTATTTATTCAGATACTTTCTTGTATCAAATATTAAACTACAACACGATGAAATATCCTGTATAAAACATACCATGTGTAGCACACCTTGATCTAGAAAAAATATGATTGTAGTTCAGCAATTGTATTACATACATAATGCATGAAAACACGTATACATTTATGCTGTATGTCGTAATATTTGACATTATAAAATAATTCATTATAAAAAAGCCTTGATTTTCGTCTGGTAGTTCGCATTTAATAGTCGTCTGTTTTTTAACGTCAACTAATCGTATTACAGGATCTCTGCAAAGCTCTTAGAACTTCTGTTTCTATCGTCCTATTTTGATGCAATGCTCTCTTGGCAATACAATTTGTATCATACACATTTTCGATTTGGCGATTTCCAACAACAATATTTCTTGACAGGCGATTTTAGATCGAATACTTCCGTCTTTGTATTTGCATGAACAATAAAATATCCATTAAGGTTGAAGAATAATCGGGAAAATAGACGTAATGACTTAATTACGTTATTGCGTACTTTAACTAATCTTAAGTGGAGTTTAATTACCATCGTGTGTTGGGAGACATACACACGTTCATATTTCATGAAGGACCTTAATAAACGTAAACTATTCTTAATGTCTGACGACCATACATTTTAAAAGAGATATGAAAGTCGAACAGGAAATGTAGCATTCAAGGATCACTGTCAACCACATTACGTGGCCACGCCTTAATTCCATCAAGCGATGGGAAAGCTTATATTAGCAGGATTTTGTAATGTGTATTTCGACAATAACATATGTTTAAAAACATTTTTACTGAAAATGTGATAACAAGTTTAAAATTACCTTTTAACATTTTAATTTTACAATATGCAAATTTATTAAGCCAAAAGTAAAGTTTTTTTCATACCCCAGCCAACCCCGTTTTGGCTTTTTGGAGAAGGGGTTCGATGGGATATGAAAGTTAATACTCGGACAACGTAATGAAAAACGCACATATAAACAAACAATACTTACAAAAAAGAATAACAGGCAAGATATGACATCAAACACATAAAAGGGCTACTTGGTGTTTAAACCAGGTTCTAGGGTGCACAAAACCTCACTCTTATCCTATGTTCGTCCCATTAAAACAGAACAGTGTAAATAAAGATATCCCCAACAGGTTATATTCTCTAACAAACAAGTCAGCATTATTAAGCAATGTAAGGATAACATATAGATGATCATGTATATATGAATATAAAACACAAAAGCCTAGAAAGTCACAAAGCAAGTACTCAGTGACTTGGCAGAAGCCAGAGCAACAAGAGAACAAGCCACTAAGAGTACGATAAGACAACATTTAAGACAAACATCATACGCTACCGTCCTTTGAGGATATAGGTAGATGTCATCATAAGTCAGAAAGCATCGACTTCTAACATGTTTCAACAAACAAATCAGTAGCGTTATTATTAAATGGTCCTTTTAGATCATCAAACCCATCTTTGTGGTTATAAAGTAGGTCTTTGTTATTAAACATTCAAAACAACAGTGGACGGCAAAATGAAAAAAAAAACGTAATAAAAAATACATCATGGTAGTGTGCACCATTTCAACTTTTAGATTTATGGACAAGCATGTCATCTTGGGTTTTTATTCAGGAGCAGTTAAAACGGCTTAAAGCAGCTCACAAATAGATCCCTATATAAGGACATATGGGGATACATACTGCTTTAGTAGCCCACTTAATATGACACATATCAGAGAAATCGTTAAGAAATTAATTAAATAAGTGTCCTTTAGGAAATGGCAGTACATGATTAGCTATATTACATCTGTTATTCAGCATGTCTTAAGCGACGTCGTAATTTCAAGATTAATATTAGGAATTATATTATAGTTGCTATATTTGCAATACACCTCTAAGCAGAAGACATTTCTTTATATTGGACATACTGAGATGAAATGAGGCTTAGCTTAGAGTGTCATTCAAGTGTCACGTTTCGTGGATAATGACACCATTATGAAGCAGTCTCTGGCTGGTAAACTCAATCGATCGAGCATCGCAACACTAGTATGACGGTCATAAGTTTGAGTACCGGTCCAGTTGCATCTTTTCTAGAAATGCGACACACGTTTTTCATTTATATTTTTAACAGTTGTACAATTAAAACGAACAGCTCATCAAATGAGCATCGAGAGATTTTCAAATTTGTGGCAGTCTTAATTTCATATCGGATCACAATTTACATTATTATACCTCAGGTTGACATTCTTGTATAAATTGCCTGTTCACCATGTTCACCGGTAAACAATGTTTACTATCCCACGGTTGTGACGTCACGGAAAGTATAAAAATAGGTTTTGGGTTTTTCCAATAACGACACGCTTTGGCAATTGGAAATCGGTGGACGTTTATCAAAATACAGTTGAAGTCATGTCAATCGTAAGACGCTTGGTTTACCAAACGACAATAAACAAACGTGGCGAGCAGATTTGTTACTTTGAATCAAAACTGGTATAAAAATACAAATTAAAAAAAAAATATTGGGATTTTTCCCCCCTCATATATTTAAGTTTTAATCAAAACATTTTTTGTTCGGTATAATATAATAAATATTGCATCCCAGTGAGAGTGACAGTGGATATTGTCAACCTACGGAAAAATAATGTCAACCTCGGCTCTGCCTCGGTTGACATTATTTTCCTCAGGTTGACAATATCCACTGTCACCCTCACTGGGATGCAATATTTATATAATGTCTAATGAGTGATTTCATTGAGTGTTCCCTTTATTGGACTTGCACATACGGTATGGAGAAACTTTATTTACTCGGAAACATGCTATGCATTGACTCAAGTATTCATTGCAAATATGTAAACACACATCGTAGGCCGCTCCGTGTAGGGAAGTCAGCCTGACACTACAGATACGAGACAGAATACGGAATGTCAGTGCGACATTACAGACACGAGACTGATTACGGAATGACTTATAGGTTTACCACCACTAATTACATGTAAGCCTCCGAGGTGTAGTCTAATGTAGTTCCTATAATAAAAAGTAATCCCTCCTTTTTTGATGAAAACGGGCATTATAAGTAGGGGAAAACTGCCCATTCCTATTCGATTTTGTGGTTGTATGTATAAGAAGCGTATTAATAAGTTTTACTGCATCACTGATGAACATTTTTGAAATTTCGACTCTATGCTTACACTATGTGAGCAATGAAAACAGTTCAGTCAATGAAAACAGCTGTACCCTTGACCTGTTTAGTAAACAAACAAGAACTTTCTTACATGTCTTGTGACCCCACCTTTTCTGGTGATTTTTCAAGTGGAATTTTGTTTCTATATGAACATTACACTACTGCATTATCCATACTTGAGTTGAATCTGCAGCAAATCATTAATATGTGACACTTTAACATTGGTGTCTATGGGGAAATTTATTAGTGTTATAATACCTATAAGAGATACGTGCAGTAATTAGGACTCGTTCAGATTCGTACCAATAAGGGACACTTTTCCGATAAAAGAAGTAAAATAGGCTCAGAAATAAGTTTTCCATAGTTTTTTACATACGTTTTGAGCGTTTTTAGTCCAATTTTGTTTATAAAAGCCGTAATTTTGAGTTTCATTTTTTTTTCGTGTTTAAAATGACGTGTTTGTGAAGTGTTTGCAAATAAACTATGTGTTATGTAGCGTTGCAAGTGTGCAACATGTTTACATCAATTATATCTGCATGGCAACATGTTTTGTAGGCATGAAACCACTAAATCTTTCCACTACCATCCTAAAATAGGATACTGTGAAAATATGAAGATTGTGTAAAAGGTAAAATATTATTCCTTATCATTCAAACTCGACTTGGTAGCGTTCAGCTAGTATCAGTTTTAATTTTAGCGGTATTTTTTACATTATTTTGCTCGTATTTGCTACTATAATAAGGTATGATACCACCAATGTTGAAGAATGTGCTTAAAAAAATCAATTTGGCATGAACATCGACATAAATTGGCATATTCATCGTCCTAATTGTACCTAAAATTCATATTATATTAATGTCCATTGACTGTTCTAAACATTTGATCAAATTGATGTGGTTTATTGACAAGAAATGCCCTTTGGTATGACAATTCAGATGTAAAAGTTAAAAAAATATCTCTGACTTTTGTCGATTTCAGACTATTGTCCTTGGTATTCACAAGACCATATCTCCGCAAATAATCATTCGATTTGCATGAAGTAGGTGTTTTTTAAGCTTGTTATGAAAATCATCATTTAAGAAACATCTGAACAAGTTTTCTTCTCTTATAGGTTTACCACCACTAATTACATGTAAGCCTCCGAGGTGTATTTGAATGTAGTTCCTATAATAAAAAGTAATCCCTCCTTTTTTGATGAAAACGGGTATTATAAGTAGGGCAAAACTGCCCATTCCTATTCGATTTTGTGGTTGTATGTATAAGAAGCGTATTAATAAGTTTTACTGGATCACTGATGAACGTTTTCGAAATTTCGACTCTATACTTACACTATGTGAGCAATGAAAACAGTCAGTCAATGAAAACAGCTGTACCCTTGACCTGTTTAGTAAACAAACAAGAACTTTCTTACATGTCTTTTGACCCCACGTTTTCTGGTGATTTTTCAAGTGGAAAATTAGTTTTCTATATGAACATTACACTGCTGCATTATCCATACTTGAGTTGAATCTGCAGCAAATCATTAATATGTGACACTTTAACATTGGTGTCTATGGGGAAAATAATTAGTGGTATAATACCTGTCAGTGTGACACTGCATACATGTGTCACAATAAGTTTGGTTTTACGTCATTTTCAACACAAGTAAGGTTATATATGACGGATAAGCAGTGGGAGCGCCAAGCCGCCGCGGAGGGATATTTACTTAAAAATGTCACGCGCAAAAAACGTCAACAAACTGCGTTTTGAGCAGATTTCAGGATGGCGGTCAAAATGACACCAGTTATGTAAACTGTATTCAACTGACAATGTACAATGGTGACACACATAAACAAATGCATCAATAAAACACTCCAACTGGGTTATTAGGAATAATGGAGACATTAGCAAATATTGACATTGGATCGTACAGCATATCACTGGAACTACAATTACCTAAAGTGACCACAATGAATCACATCGATCCTCTCAACAAAAGCGGTTCCATGGAAAGCATACAAAAATCAAGGCGCATAAGATGTCAGACATTCGTCTTATGAATACGTATCGACAGTACAAATGTATAAGAACCGAATCTAATTATATGTAAACTTCACGAGCCCGTTATCAAGTCATAGTATGTAGGATTGATCCGATATTTTCCAGATTAATTCAATTTTACTTCGAGACCGATTTCTCATCCCGTATTATTGTCAAGATGTGTTACGAAATACAAGTCCGCATGCAAGTTTTTTTTCCCTACAGCAGTGTATCGCGACTCGTCCATATAAAAGCCCTTTTGCTGAGTTATGTCCTAGAATTAAACTGTTCCTAAAGGGACACATGGTAATCTTGAGTTTTATTCAAACATTAAAATTTACTCCTCAATTTATTTATCCTGCGTCATTTTGACTTTAAAATTGTTTGCATATAATTAAATAAAAAATTGAGATTTCAACTTTCTTCACTATTTTACCAAATGTTTAAATATATTACTGGTGCAATATTATAAAAAGTTAGTAATATGCAAAAATAATTTGCTTTGAACTATTCTAACAATTAATATTAATAATTGAACAAATGCAAGTCCAGAGGAAAACTAACGGGACGCCGTGAGTTTTTAAAAAATCAAGATTGCCGTGTGTCCTTTTAATACCATGACATAATTTTGAATAAAATATACTGCATGCGTTGGAAGCAACAAACACAAACGAGAGAAAAGTAGCAGATTCGATGTCATTCCTACTGCAAAGGAGAGGTAATATACTGTTCAACACCTCTCACGTCTTCTGGCACCGGCTTAAGCGGTATTCTACTTTAAAGCCACAAAGATCGGGTTTGATGATCCGAAAGGACCAGTAAGTAGTAAGTAATTTAAAGCCACACGGTTTGGGATTGATGACCCCAAAGGACCAAAGGACCAGTAAGTAATAACACTGCAGATCTGTAGTCGGTGCGATGTTTTACAGCCACCACACAACACTAAACAAACGCAAGTAAATGCTGAAAAGAGGATGCCTCGGCAGCAACAAACACAAACAAGAGAGAAAAGTATTTTTCAACACAAATTATTTTTTATGATTTCTAATATTTTAGAGACACAAATATCACTAAGTATTTACTGTATCGATCTACAATGATGTCTCAACAAGTAATGCATGCACAGCCCATATAGGAGCCAAAAAAATAACATAGGAAATACAGATTACGTTGAACCTATGAATTAAAGAAGCGAAATACAACGGAGAAACAAATTCTGTTTCAAAAATACTTAAGAATGCCTTTGGTATACATTCTAAATAAAATTGCGCATGCCAAGACGAGATTATAAATTAAAACTTAATTGCACATGTCCAGGGAAATGGCTCTTCCTGATTTAATTTAGCAATACGTAGCTTCTATTATGCAGATGTCTTCAGTGACAATCTCTGGTGTTGCAACTCGTTTATATGTGATATAGAAGTTATTGATCATACAAGTAGATGCAGAAGTCGAACGAGAAGTATACCTTTTTCATGACACAGCCGCTTAAAACACACATTAAAAACAACATTTTAATTTGTGTAACACACTCGTACAGGTTGATATTGTACACTTTTATATTGTCCCTTGCGCTTTGAACATCTGCGATACTGATTCTACGATACTGAACGTTGGCAAACATCAATATTGAACGTTGATAAGGATCTACTACGCCTTGCATAACAAGACAGAGAATTCACATTTTGTGACAAGCGAAGTCGGCAGCGAAACTGACCTCGATTGACGGTTCACCTGGTGAGACGCTGCTGTCAATCAATTTTGAACAAGGCTGGGGGAAAATGTGTGTAACTAAATACACGCGGTGTATACAATGTACATTTGACTAGACTTACTAGTATTTACTAGTACGGTGTGTGTGCATCATGACCTCGCCATTTGTGTGTGTGTTTTTTTGTGGCTTTCCGCCACAGGTCAGTCTGGTGACGTTCAGTTTTCATTGGCCAACAGTTACACGCTGGCAACATCAAGGGCCAATCGGAACTGATCAAGCAGGCTCTCAAAAGGCCACGTTTGATCAGGGTCTTGATGCGCTTTAAATTGATCATGTCCAGGTAAACCTTGTCATTTTCAACGGGGCGAGAAAGGTCAAGACGGTACAACACAGACAAGCTTTTGATCTGCCACAAAGAGGAGTTTCTCTAACTTATTGTGCAAGGCGTGGTACTTTCAATTGTAAAGAAACAGAAACATACCTATGAATGTCAATATAAAAACGATGTGATTTTTCAGGATTTTGTGAAAGAAATTGACTAAAATAATTTAAATTTTCACTGACATGCTGATTGTAGCACTAACGAATTTGAAACAATTTAATTTTTTTGCCTCTTTTTATTTTCAACCGATTTTTGCAAGAAGTCAATTCATTAAATGATTAAACTGGAAGATTTTATGAAAGCAATTTCATTTAATGGGATGGTTGGGGAAAATTAAAACAGAAAAAGAAGTGGTGTAATTATCGAAAGTACACACCCAGCTGGTTTAATACGAATAATGGAGGATTTAGCAAATATTGAACGGCTTTGATGCTGCAAATGATCAGGTCTAATTATCGCAGAAGATTACATCTGCACTGTGTTAAAGCAGAATATAGTTGTAGGGCTTTCAGCATTGAAGAAGTATAACTCAAGCAACAGAACCGGTTTGGTTGAGTTTGTATTGGACTGCCATAAACGGTGGCAGGTGTGAGTTGATCGTAGATATAACTGACGCAAATCAATTTAAATGATCTTCTTTGACCGCATTTTGTGCGCGGCGGCCGTACCGTTATAAACTTCCTCAAAGAACAAATATGGCAACGCAATCGTGAACGCTCGGCCAATCCCGTCATTGCTCGGGATCCCGCCTCGTGTGTATCACGGCGCTTCGCTATGTTCAAAATCTTCAATTTCTGTTAGCCGGAAGGTAACGGCACAGAAAACAGTGCACTGTTGCTAAGCTGTTGCTACGTACACAATATGGCTGCTTGCCACACGTGTTGATGTATGATTTGCGTTGCACGTTTGTTATTTACAATATAGATGAAGGTTTTATCACTGCTTTCACTTAAATAAACTATAGATGGAGCAATCCGCTAAATGACATTGCAAAATGTTGAAGATAACTTTGATTTTGAATGCAAATTTGTTTTGGCGGGAATATGACGCGCGTCACGCAAGTATGACGTAACCAATATGGAAACGCGTATTACATTCGAGTCATTCTGCGAAGCAGTGTACGAGATGTTGCGAATGATGGCGACGGTCTGGTTAGGTTAGTGCGTATTCTGAAGTATGGCCAATCAAATCCGTTGTTACATATACTGTATCAAGAATGTAATTTTAGAACTTAAATGTAAAGAAAAATTAGAGAGTACAAGTATAATATGAATTAATTATAGGGCCAGCAGCGCTTATGGGATGACGAGTTGTCCGTCGTCCGTCGTCCGGCGTCCGTCGTCTGTTAACTTTTAACTCGTTAAGATGATAAGGCCTTCACTTTTAATTCGATCTATATCCAAACCTTAACATATTATTAATATCAATGAAAGCTCGGAATAGTTCGAAAACCAGCCAAATCGGACTAGAAATAGTATAGTTCTGGCCCCTGATTTAGTTAAAAATGCTATATTTTGCCTCGTTAAGACGATAGGGCCTTCATTTTTCTTCTGAACTTTACTAAACTTTACCAGATTGTTAATATTAATGGAAACTCAAACAAGTTTAAACCCCAGGCAGAACAGACCTGTAACAGAAGAGTTATGACCCTTGATTTAGTTGCAAATGCTATATTTTGCTTCGTTAAGACGATAGGGCATTCGTTTTTTATCCGATCTTTACGAAACGTTAACATATTGTTAATATCAATGAAAGCTCAGACAGGTTTGAAAACCAGTCAGATTGGATTTGTAACAACAGAGTTATGGCCCTTGATTTAGTTAAAATGCTATATTTTGCCTGGTTAAGACGATAGGGCCTTACTTTTTTCATCCGATCTTTACCAAACTTTATCTGATATTTACTATCAATGAAATCTTGGACACGTTTGAAAACCAACCAAAACTTTGCTGGGATGATCAGTACCACGCCTAGTTGTACATATCGTCACCGTGTTCCGGTTAAATATTTTGGCGAAGTTATGGCCCTTTAAAGGTTTAATACACAAACTTTGTTCTTTTTGGTTTAAACATATTTTATTGCATTTTTTAACAAAGTATGCAAATGGGTCGGGCCACAAGTTCTTACAACATTAGTTACGGCCCTTCCCAAACTTTGTTCTGACTAGTTCTCCTGAACCCCTGGCCGGATTTAAACGAAACTGTTTAGGGATGATCAGTTCTAGGTCTAGTTGTGCATGTCTTTGCCGTGTTTCAGTTGAATGCATTTTGGCAGAGTTAAAGGTTTTAATTAATATACAAACTTTGTCTGGACTAGTTTTCCTTAGCCCCTCGCCGAATTTCAACGGAACTTTGCAGGGACGATCAGCACCAAGCCTAGTTGTGCATATCATCGTCGTGTTCCGGTTTATATATTTTTGGCGGAGTTATGACCCTTTATTTGTTTATACTCACTTTTTACGGGCTATTTCTCCTGAACCCCTAGCCGGATTTCAACAAAACGACAAGGATGATCAGTATCAAGCCTAGTTGTGCACATCATCGCCATAATTCGGTTGAATGATTTTTGGTGGAGTTATGGCCCTTTAAATGTTTTAATACACAAACTTTGTCCAGATTAGTCTCTTACGAACTCCTTTCCGAATTTCAACGAATCTTGGCGTGGATGATCAGTACCAAACCTAGTTGTGAATTTCATTGTCGTGTTGTAGTTGAATGAATTTTGGCGGAGTTATGTCCCATTAAATGTTTTAATACACTAACTTTGTACAGACTAGTTCTCCTGAACCTCTGACTGAAGTTCAACGATTTCAACGAAACTTGGCAGGGATGATCAGTACCAAGCCTAGTTGCATATGTCATCGTCATGTTCCGGTTTACTGATTTTTGAAAGAGTTATGGCCCCTTATTCGTAAATGTTATCTTTAGCAAGTAGAGCGTCCACATGCCCTCTTGGGCCTCTTGTTATTATATACATAGATATTAAACTTCATGCATAGGCAATATGTCACACACATATACGTCAGTGCATATAAATGACAAAATATAGAATATAAATGTATTGATCATAGAATCCGAACGACATAAAATACTAATATGAATAACACAAGATGATGACGGAAATGATATACGACATACATGAGCACTTATTGAATATTGCAACGTTAGAATTTCCATACTAAACTCTTGGGAGGGTAGTTTTCAGACGGCGGTAATTGAACATACCAGGCTAGGTAATTGTAATTCAAATATGGTTTGAACACATGTAGGTAACAACTGACGTTAGATCCGAAACCATTAGTTATATTATTTTCAGTATTTAGTTCTTAAATAGCACATGCCTTTGACGTTTACCGATTTTTATATGGTATATATCCCAGCTGATAAAACCACTTACTATGTGAACCTCGTCCTTTGGTATTTCCTTTTGTGTTTGTGATGTCTTATGTGGACTTTTATTCATCTTTAAATTTGTTCTTTTTTCTGTGTGTGTTTGTGTTTGACTGTCGTCCTTGAATGCTTCTTTTCCTGTTCGATTTATATATATATATTTATTACTGAACATTGAGAAACAAATGCGATTTCTTTTCAAATGGTATATTTTACTAACAAGAATGTGTAAGCTAAGTGATAGAGACAACACCTACTAAAAGACGTTTAACAAGAATCCAAGAACGGTGAAGAACTTGGGGAACAGATGTTAACGAACGACGCGACATGAGGTTCATTCTTTCCTTCTTTTTTTTTTTTTATCGTTTCCAGGTTTTCAAACATGTATGTACGTATGGGTATAACGTCACTTTTAACAATATTTCATACTTGAAGGTTGTGCTCTACGCTCAACGTTATACTCTACGCTCAACGTTATACTCTACGCTCAACTCTACGCTCAACGTTATACTCTACGCTCAACTCTACGCTCAACGTTATACTCTACCCTCAACGTTATACTCTACGCTCAACTCTACGCTCAACGTTATACTCTACGCTCAACTCTACGCTCAACGTTATACTCTACGCTCAACTCTACCCTCAACGTTATACTCTACGCTCAACTCTACGCTCAACGTTATACTCTACCCTCAACGTTATACTCTACGCTCAACTCTACGCTCAACGTTATACTCTACGCTCAACTCTACCCTCAACGTTATACTCTACGCTCAACGTTATACTCTACCCTCAACGTTATACTCTACGCTCAACGTTATACTCTACCCTCAACGTTATACTCTACGCTCAACGTTATACTCTACGCTCAACTCTACGCTCAACGTTATACTCTACGCTCAACTCTACGCTCAACGTTATACTCTACGCTCAACGTTATACTCTACCCTCAACGTTATACTCTACGCTCAACGTTATACTCTACCCTCAACGTTATACTCTACGCTCAACGTTATACTCTACGCTCAACTCTACGCTCAACGTTATACTCTACGCTCAACGTTATACTCTACGCTCAACTCTACCCTCAACGTTATACTCTACGCTCAACGTTATACTCTACCCTCAACGTTATACTCTACGCTCAACGTTATACTCTACGCTCAACGTTATACTCTACGCTCAACTCTACGCTCAACGTTATACTCTACCCTCAACGTTATACTCTACGCTCAACTCTACGCTCAACGTTATACTCTACGCTCAACTCTACCCTCAACGTTATACTCTACGCTCAACGTTATACTCTACCCTCAACGTTATACTCTACGCTCAACGTTATACTCTACCCTCAACGTTATACTCTACGCTCAACGTTATACTCTACGCTCAACTCTACGCTCAACGTTATACTCTACGCTCAACTCTACGCTCAACGTGATACTCTACGCTCAACGTTATACTCTACCCTCAACGTTATACTCTACGCTCAACGTTATACTCTACCCTCAACGTTATACTCTACGCTCAACGTTATACTCTACGCTCAACTCTACGCTCAACGTTATACTCTACGCTCAACTCTACGCTCAACGTTATACTCTACGCTCAACGTTATACTCTACGCTCAACTCTACCCTCAACGTTATACTCTACGCTCAACGTTATACTCTACCCTCAACGTTATACTCTACGCTCAACGTTATACTCTACGCTCAACGTTATACTCTACGCTCAACGTTATACTCTACGCTCAACTCTACGCTCAACGTTATACTCTACGCTCAACGTTATACTCTACCCTCAACGTTATACTCTACCCTCAACGTTATACTCTACGCTCAACGTTATACTCTACGCTCAACTCTACGCTCAACGTTATACTCTACGCTCAACGTTATACTCTACGCTCAACTCTACGCTCAACGTTATACTCTACTCTCAACGTTATACTCTACCCTCAACGTTATACTCTACGCTCAACGTTATACTCTACGCTCAAAGTTATACTCTACGCTCAACGTTATACTCTACGCTCAACTCTACGCTCAACGTTATACTCTACGCTCAACTCTACGCTCAACGTTATACTCTACGCTCAACGTTATACTCTACGCTCAACGTTATACTCTACCCTCAACGTTATACTCTACGCTCAACGTTATACTCTACGCTCAACGTTATACTCTACGCTCAAGTCTACGCTCAACGTTATACTCTACGCTCAACGTTATACTCTACTCTCAACTCTACGCTCAACGTTATACTCTACTCTCAACGTTATACTCTACCCTCAACGTTATACTCTACGCTCAACGTTATACTCTACGCTCAAAGTTATACTCTACTCTCAACTTTACGCTCAACGTTATACTCTACGCTCAACGTTATACTCTACCCTCAACGTTATACTCTACGCTCAACGTTATACTATACCCTCAACGTTATACTCTACTCTCAACTCTACGCTCAACGTTATACTCTACGCTCAACTCTACGCTCAACATTATACTCTACGCTCAACTCTACGCTCAACGTTTTACTCTACCCTCAACGTTATACTCTACGCTCAACGTTATACTATACCCTCAACGTTATACTCTACGCTCAACGTTATACTCTACGCTCAACTCTACGCTCAACGTTATACTCTACGCTCAACGTTATACTCTACTCTCAACTCTACGCTCAACGTTATACTCTACTCTCAACGTTATACTCTACCCTCATAGTTATACTCTACGCTCAACGTTATACTCTACCCTCAACGTTATACTCTACTCTCAACTCTACGCTCAACGTTATACTCTACGCTCAACACAACGCTCAACATTATACTCTACGCTCAACTCTACGCTCAACGTTATACTCTACCCTCAACGTTATACTCTACGCTCAACGTTATACTCTACCCTCAACGTTATACTCTACTCTCAACTCTACGATCAACGTTATACTCTACGCTCAACTCTACGCTCAACATTATACTCTACGCTCAACTCTACGCTCAACGTTATACTCTACCCTCAACGTTATACTCTACGCTCAACGTTATACTATACCCTCAACGTTATACTCTACGCTCAACTCTACGCTCAACGTTATACTCTACGCTCAACTCTACGCTCAACGTTATACTCTACGCTCAACGCTACTTATACTCTACGCTCAACGTTATAATCTACGCTCAACGTTATACTCTACGCTCAACTCTACGCTCAACGTTATACTCTACGCTCAACTCTACCCTCAACGTTATACTCTACGCTCAACGTTATACTCTATACTCTACGCTCAACGTTATACTCTACGCTCAACTCTACCCTCAACGTTATACTCTACGCTCAACGTTATACTCTACGCTCAACGTTATAATCTACGCTCAACGTTATACTCTACGCTCAACGTTATAATCTACGCTCAACGTTATACTCTACGCTCAACGTTATACTCTACGCCCAACTCTACCCTCAACGTTATACTCTACGCTCAACGTTATACTCTACGCTCAACGTTATACTCTACGCTCAACGTTATAATCTACGCTCAACGTTATACTCTACGTTATACTCTACGCTCAACGTTATTCTCTACGCTCAACGTTATACTCTACGCTCAACGTTATAGTGCTGCCACACTGAAATACCACGTCATAGATATATTATATGATACCTGACCCAGTCACAATATACTGACATTTGCGGACCAACCCAAGCACTATTTTTAAGGTTATATTCTATGAACCATAAGAGCTACTACTATCACTTTTGTCTTTGTATGAACCGATCTTGGACTGAACCCACGACCTCATACCGCATGTGAGGCGGACGCCATTACACCGCTAATACAACTATTTGATCCTTCGTTTGATGTTCATTTTACTGTAACTATCGATTTTCAAAGTAAAGAGCTTTTCTTATTGTTCATCTCATATGTTATGTCTTCTTTAATCTTTTTAAAACAATTTTAAACTTAATAAAACCAAAGAAATTTCACTTCCCTAGAGGGATACAAAAAGTCCTTGATATAAATCGTTTTGAAACATTTAGTATCTCACGCGTTTTCAATATATTACATTCTTTGAACATACCGTTTTTCATAAATCCATATTGAAAATTACCAGCATTATAAAATATTGAAGTTTACATTTGTCTCTATTACCAGTTAAATGGTCCCATTAAGTGGTTCCGCCTTAATTCCATTAAGCGATGGGAAAGCTTATATTAGCAGGATTTTGTAACGTATATTACGACAATAAAAATGTTTTAAAGCATTTTTTACTAAAAAAAATGTGATAACCTGATTTAAATTACCTATTAAATGTTTTAATTTTACAATATGCAAACATTTTAAGCCGAAATTAAAGTTTTATTTCATACCCAAGCCAACCCCGTTTTCGCTTCTTGGAGAAGGGTTTGGATGGGGTATGAAAGTTAATACTCGGACCACGTAATGCCAAACAAGAATTAATGCGATTTGCGAATTAAGTTTCATTTCACCGGCATTAGACACTTTTGAAAATAGGAAACTATTTTTATTTTTAATGTTCTATATATGTTTTGCAAATTCTATCCAAATTATTCTTATTGCATTTATAACGTTATAATAAATCAACTTCAAAACCGACAACACTTATTTGTGAGGAAATATAGCTAATTTGCGACATTTCGTATTTTCGTTACATTTCCTCCGATGGCGATAATTAGCGAGACGAAATGACAATTATCAGTATAAGTCACTTATTGTTGCACTAGTAATCTTTGAATCTAAAATTTCAATTAAAAGAAGATAAATAAAGTCATTGAACATATCACAATATTTGTTTAATTCTATATTCGTAACACTATCTTATTCGAAACAACGATTAATTTTTCAAAAATGAGATAATTTATATGGTCCTATAGAAACCACAGCGTCCAAACGCAATGGCATCGTTGGTCCGCACTGTACAACAAACGAGGAGCAATATTTTATTAATTATACAATGAAAACGCCAGATACAACAGAAAGGGTGGTGAAGACAGGGTTACCGACTTGGAACGGTCAGTAGGCTCTAAGGCCTACATATAATCGATTTTTTGTGTACACAATCCTCGCTATTATCCTGTCTTCAGTGTCCAAATAAACAAGACAGTCTAAACAAAACTACATCCCATCAAAAGGAATTCTCTAACAATAAAGTCCACAACCAGAGAGGAACTAACAAAAGAAACACAAAGATGTTGTTGTAAAGCTATATAAAATACACAATAAGAAACATCTCAGGATGTATCCAGAATTGTACCGAACAACCACTGTGACAGCAGTTGCAACCAAAGAGAAAACCAATCTAAGGTACGACCAGCTCATGGCCCTAACTACTTTGATCGGAGTTACGAGGGTCATTCAATAAGTTCTGTCACTAACGCGTTTTAACAAGTATATGCTCGTTGAGAGTGTTGATGTTTGGTACTAAAAGAACGAGAGATTCAATACCATTCCATTGATGGTAAAATGAATGCTGTATCTTTTGTGTGACGAAAGTTATGGAACATTTAATACATATCACTTATACATACTGAGGCATTTTCGTCCTGAGTTTTTTCAGGTATGTTAATTGTTACTTTTTTAAATGCCTGTTTCTCTTTATGTACTTGTCGAAGACCTTTGACATTTCTCATACATTACCAATTATATCTGTGCATTACAAGATTCAGAATTTAAGCATGGTAGATGAAAAGGCATTGTCTTAGAAATTAACATTTTAAGCTAACGTGTAAAATTAATTTAATGATAAATGGACATTAAATGGAAGGGCAGTCTTCTGAAATAGCGTTTTTGGATGATCAATATTTTCACTAAACATTGTACCAAATTATACAATTATGTGTTGAATATGAAATTTAAACACTGAAGGACCAGGATTTGTAAAAAAAATATGAAAACATATTAATACTATGAGAATAATTACGACATTTAAAAGATATTATAACATTTCTGTAAACAAAATGAAGAAAATCAGTGTTATTTCTGCTAAAATTAAGGGATATGCATTCACTCATATCTGGTTTGCAACAAGACCTTTCCGAATTCTCAAAAATCATTTTCATGGATTATGGGTGAATAACAACAGATGGCGTACAAGAAAATTTAAAAGCATAGAATTATTCAAATAGTTTTTACAACGTTTTGTAACAAGGACATTTTCAGAGATGCCAGTATCCAAAAGGTGTGTTAGGGGGAGGTAATTCAGGGGTATAAATAACCGGAAATTTTTCATTTTTTTTGTGGAATTTAAGAGAGCGAACCCAGTAGTACTATAAATACACTACTTTATCTCAGTGTAATATCCAGTTCAAAGGATATATGCCTAGTGACAGAACTTTTTGAAGCACCCTCGTACAGTGAGTAAAATCATATAATCCCAAGCGGTTGTCCAGTCATCGCACAAGGGAAAAGTGAAGCCTAGTGACTGACTGTAGAGGATTCAATCACTAAACATGCAGTGCGTTGTAATACTAAAGAGTCGTATTCTTTTCTAACGAACGTCCTGATTAATGTTGTAAAGCGGTTAGGAAATCCGCCTGATCCCTTTAACTTTCGAAATTTATAGACCACATCGACGTAAAATAATGGTGGTGATATTCCTAGTCGCAGAAGTGTTTTAAGGTTGGTGTTGTACTTCTCCAGTAGGTTTTCGTTGCAGCGGTATAATTTTGAGAAATATCTACGTAGTTTGTGATAACGAAAACCCTGCTGAAGATTTCGATCATTAAAGTATATAACATCATTACAAGCTCTAGCAAAACGAATGAGTTGGGAGATATAAACCCCGTATGATGTATCACGAGGTACATCCCCATCCAGGTGTGGATAGTGTTGAAGTCATCTCTCTTATCATAGATTGTATTATGTATGAAATCATTAAAAATTGAGAGATGAAGATCGAGGAATGCTGCTTCAGTATCCGAACTGTTGGCTTTATTCAACGTGAGCTCTGGTGGATAAATGGTAACAATATAAGCCAAGAACGGATTATCAATATGGAGTATGTCATCTAGATACCGAGATGTATTATTAAACTTCACTCTGGCTAGCAGGTGACAAAATCAACATAAAATCTCTGTAACAGTATAAAAACAAATCTGAGACAAGTGGCGCATAGTTAGCATTCCTTTGTTTTGAATGAATTTTACTATATCAAATATTTTACAGTATGTAACATTTATAATATGCAAACAATTCATCATTAAAGGTTCTTATTCATACAATTCTGATGAATATGTACACTGCGGGACACGTTGGTGCATAGTACGACAGGTAGGATCAATGAAATCTGTAAACAAACATTGACGGTGTTTGTTTTGTGTGGCTTATCATGGCACTGTGACAATTTCAGAGTCAATTTCAGAGTCAAATAATAATTAGAATTATTAAAGTAGTATCCGATAATCATTCCTATCTTTTCATTATCGTAAATTGTGTTATTTATTTCAAGGTATTCCATTTCTTTGTCATAATTTCTAGAAGATATTTATAAAATCATCAGCTATCCTATTTTGTGAAAAACATTTGCAAAACCTGTATGGATGGTGTGAAAATTATAACAATATACATGTGCTAAACAAAATTCAACTAATTAAATTAAAACACTTAGAAAATATCTGCCATGTTGTTACTATATGCTACGAAGTAGCCGTACTTAAAATTAGGATCTGCATCGATAGCTGGTACGAAATATATAGAGGATCTTACATGAGTAATCATTCATTATTGAATTTATTAAACAAGTTGGCAAAATGATATAATGCGAGACTCTTGCCGAGCATTATATCAGTTTTGCTAATGAGTTTAATAAATTCAATAATGAATGAGAACGAATGTTAGATTCTATTTATCACATAACCCACATATAGACTTTTATTGCATTTTGCCTGTCGCTTTAACACGCGAAACCGACTTAAACCGTGTGTGTGTATTTCTAAGGATCATAGTCCCTCCACCTACGACAGGCGTCCTACCCGACGAGTATAGGCACAATGACTGGACTTTTATCTGTGTGTTGTTGTGTGATGTGATGATATGTCTACTTGAGGCAGCGAATTCAATGGTTTCTTTATAGTGCTGCCACACTGGAATACTACGCCGTAGTAGACATGATACCCCCACACCCCTCAGTCACATTATTCTGACACTGGTCAATCAGTCGTAGCACTACCCATTATTTGCTCGTCAGGCAAGGGTTACAAGTGACTACTCCATTTTTAAAGTCTTTGGTATGACGCGGTCAGGGGACTCGAACCCACGACCTCCCGAATACAAGGCAGACGCTATAACCACTACACCACAATGCTTCGGTGACATAAACCGTGGGAACTGGATCACAGTTATTATCGATGGTTTTGACAGCGCATAAGCTAGGCTTATTTGCACACATATAGAACTAGTGGTATATTGAAAATACAGAATAGTGTTCTTCAACACCCACATCGTAAGTTATGTGATAGAGCGCTTATATGGTACGCAATATATTGATATGATTCAAAAAGGCATATTTCAATCTTGTTTTGTTTTCACCCAGAATTTAAACAAGGATCTTTCCATGATGTTAAAGTGAAAATTAAACCCCATATACGTTCTAATAAACAGTTATTTAATTTCAAAAAAACGTGATCGAAGCTACAGCGAAATATGGAATGTTTAGAGTTTGCAGCATAGTTCTGCAGAATACGAGTCCCTACGAAAACCGACTATATAACTCTTTAGCATCGTGGAGACACTGTGCCATCGAAGTCAATACAGAAAACGCGTCTCTACGAAAACCGATTACATAACTCTATAGCATCGTGGAGACACTGTGCCAATGATAATCTGTCACAGTATCTCAACGATGCTATAGTGTTATATAGTCGGTTTTCGTAGAGACGCGTTTTCTGTATTGACTGAGTGCATACCCAGTGACACTCTATCCGGTCATCACACAATTAAAGATGATAGCGCAGTGGCGAACTGTTAAGGTGGAATCACATTTATGATTTTTTTTTGAAACTTTATATGACATTTATACCCAATTAAAATTTA
Organism: Cyrtodaria siliqua; assembly: GCA_037043455.1. Lineage (NCBI taxonomy): Eukaryota > Metazoa > Mollusca > Bivalvia > Adapedonta > Hiatellidae > Cyrtodaria > Cyrtodaria siliqua. Next base: position 47,481 of record JAWPHD010006391.1, read on the forward strand.
ATCTTGTCTAAATGTGGAACTGAATTATTTTTTTGATAATCAGTAAGGCGTTTAAGATATGACGTCGCCAATAAAGCATATTTCGTGGCTTTTGACGCCGTTTTCCAGACACCCATTTTCCCAGAAAGTTTGCATAATCTTATTTATACTGGTGCCATTTCTTCGAAATTTTGGGAAATATTATATATTGTTAAAGCGATTGTCTGATATAAAAAAATTATTCAGCTGTAAACGTGTTCGAAAACTACAATGAACATTGGTATAAAAACGTGTCCGAAAAAATATATCGATTTTTTGATATGTTATTTAATAATTTGAGCCAAATCGATTCGTAGCATGAGAAATATATCGAGTCCATGTCGTTTTCTAGCTATTAACGTCTAACTAAATACAACCCCTTCACAAAAAGACGTCATTTTCTTGCGCCGTGCGAATATACGTCTGCATGCATGTTTAAGCTAAATGTGTACGACCTCCCTGAAATGGTAGTTTGTAATGAAAAGCAACAACAACAACAACATTTTTTTTTATACAACTAACAAAGAAACCACACACACCATGGCATGTTTATGATGAAATGCATGCATTACACTACAAAGTTTAAATCGAAGGTATCTTGCGTAAATAGAGGAAATATGACCAACATTGCCTGACGGTGGTAAATGGTGCTAGAAATGCGGCTTTGGTACAAGATTTAGCTTATGAAATATATATCTAAATTTGAAGCTTCGGTGCAAGACTCTAGCTAATGAAATATCTATCTCTACATCCTGCAGCTGTCTCATTGAAGTATTATGTGCAGATTTGCGCGTTTGTGTAGATTTAGTAAAATATGACAGCAGACAAAAAGTCATGATAAATGATAAGTAAATGTATTAGGTGTTAAGTAAGTCTTTTTAAAGACATTTTTAAAAACTGGATAAAACAGTGTTTCTCATTAGTCTCAGGGTAGTTGTAGTTGATTTGGTCTACCCCTTGATTAAAGCGGAGCATGTCAGGGAGCACAAGTACATCATCTTGTAATGTGTTTCACAGGAAAATGAAATTAGGACTATTAATAGTTGGATGTTGTATGAATTTGACGATATGAGAAAGGATGCATGTGGAGGGTCATTCTCATGGTATGCTCAATATACGCTGAACATCGGAACTAAACCATGGACAATTGTTAAAAACAAAATCAATAAGACGCGCATCTGAAAATGTTTTCGAGAGACCGACAATCTAAATCACATACTCCAGCTGGGTTTACGGTGGTTTTCTAATGTCTGGGCTCTGATATGTTGAGTTTTGTAAATTTCGCGCGCTCAACCCATCCCCGAAAGTTGCTCATTTTAGTATAGCACGGAACATGACTATGATTCGTGAACATGACTGTGGCAAAGGGCCGCGATCTAGATGACAGGTTTTTAATAAAATAAAAAAGTCGAGATTTTTTTTGTTTACAGCATTTTGATAAGAAACATGATGGTAATGGCAATGGAGACGATAACTTCAATATAATTGGTCGATTGTTTACATATTTAACAGTTTTTGACAAACAGTTTGATTATGGATGCAATACACGCAGCGCGACTTTAAGATTTGAAAACGTGTTCAAAGAAACGAAAATGAGACTTTGTAGTAGTTTTCATTTTAAATGTGGACAGTATCATAACCCTACATCTCTTTGTTCATCCGGACATTGTGGGAGATAGGGAGAGAATCATGAGGAGGAAAACTATCCAAATAGAAAACTATTTGCGGTCAATGTAAAAACTGCTCTCGGTAAGGCATTAAACTGAAATACTAGTCTATTATTTGTATTATACAGATTTTTAAATCAATCATTATATATTTGAAGTTTTGAATTACGTTTATACCTACATGGGCGTAACCATGATTCTTTAGGCTGCACGCACACGAATATTTTTAGTTGAGCGCCACAAACGAGAGTTTGCTAGTTGGGTATGGAGGTATCCCTCCCCCACTACCGATTTTTTATATCATAATGCAAAATCAAGGTGTCTAGCGTATCCTAGATACATTTGGTGTGCATATACTCCTATATATTGATTTTAACAAATCTCAGTGTTATAGCTGAAATAAAAACGATGTGCAAGCCCTATGTTGCTAAACATTACACACCTACCAGTACGTAATATAATTCTATTGTCTCTCGGTAGCTATTTTACGCTTGTGTAAAACCTTACTTGTTCAAGCAATGATACTTTTATTGACAGTACTATAGTTCAGATATATGTAAATTTGTTTATTAAAGTTTAATCAAAGTTAAGCTCATAATAAATACAAGTCGAACAAAATTAATCAATCGACACGTATTCCAAAATAGTGCTTAGCATCGCCATTCTCTAAAATATTAGCACTGTAGTATTTTACTTCCCTAAAGTCGTTAATATGTGTACGTGACATACCAACTAATAATTTGATGATGCTATCTTACATACTATATAGATCCTATTTTTAGTACGGCTGATCCTATAAAATCTTGGGTGTACAGCACACGTTTTTGCAGCATATTGATCTTAATAAAACGAGTTTATGCATGACAGTTGAGAGATATATTAATACTTATGCTATGTATCTGTCTGTTAACGAAAATCACTAAAATAAAGACATTTTGCTAAAAACGAAGAAAATGTAAGTTTATCCATTTTAAACCTCGCAACACTAAACCTCATACCCTATTGTCATCTTAATAAAACGGGACAGTGTAAATAAAGCAATTCCCACTTTAACATCCAGCAAACTGGGCAGCATTAACAGGCAAGACACGTATATCACAAAGATGATCATGTATGATATAGAAAAAAAAGCCTTGCAAGCCAAAAAGCAAGTACTCAGTGACTTGGCAAAAGACAGGGCATAATATCAGAAGCAATTACGGGTAAAACAATATTGAAGACAAACATATATTACATATATATCTGTGATTTGTATAGGAAATACTGGGAATAGAAAAGCTATATCTACTCGTTTGCTCTACTGCGAAATATCTCCCAGTGGGAGTCTTTTTGCAGTACCGAACATTGCTCGGCCTTTTCCGTCAGTGGCGGGTACGCCAAATGACGTTCCGATTGTTTTTAGACGTCGTCGTCAGATTCCGCCACTAGGAAATACCGATTATGGAAATTAACGAAGAGTTCCGGTTCCACTTGTTTTGATTGTATGACGTAACGTCGTCTTGGCGTTCTCGTGCAAACTGGTATAAAAAGGTGTATGTATCACTGCGCACTGAGAACGAAAGAAGGAATGAAAGAAAAATAACAAATATAGAGTTTTTTTCCCGTTTAATTCATCACAAAATATGTAATATTAGTTTAATAACCAGTGTTTTTGAGATACCGGAAATATTTCCCTCAAGAGAGAAATTGGCCCGATATAAGAACGAGTGCTTTATATAAGCACTCGTGCTAAAGCACTCGTTCTTATATCGGAGCAATTTCTCTCCCTCAAGAAATATTTCCGGTATCTCAAAAACACTGGTAATTAAACTCTATTGAACGTTACAATCCTTTTCAGGATTTGGGTGGACGTCCAAATAGGGTCCACAAGACATAGGGTCATCAATTGAAAACTGGCCAACCACTAAACATGCTAAACGTTTCAAAATGATAGGATCACAATTTCTTTTGATAAACTGTCTAAAATTGTCTATACAGATTGTAAGGACGTTATCATGACAAGGATCTCACGAAGTCACCATATATAGCCCTTGTTTTAGAAGAATTCGTAAATTACGTTTTTTGTAAGTAGATCAGTGTACGACCTAGAAAAACTAATATTTTGAGAAGCATATACATCATACGAAGAAATATAAAAAGATCGGACAGGGAAAGTAGCATTCAAGGAGGACGTCAACCACAAAACACAGAAACAAACACGCAAACAGACAAACAAGAAGGCAAAAGTAATAATAAATGTAAATGACATCACAAACACAAAAGGGTTGACAATAGGGCTACCGCCTTGGAACGGTCAGTGGCAAAGTAGGCCACTGAGGGCTTAAACCGGTTCTAGGGTGCACCGAACCTCACACTTACCATACTGTCATCCCATGAAAACAGGACAGTGTAAATAAAGAAATCCCCGCCATGATCTAATCTCTAACGAACAAGGCAGCATCAATAGGCAATATAAGTAAAACACAACTATGCTCGTGTAAATATAATACAAAAAAACAATAGCCTAGAAAGCAGCAGTGAAGGTTCTCATAGACTTGGTAGAAGCCAGAGCAACAAGAGAATAAACCATTAAGGGCACGTCAAGAAAGATCATAGACAAACATCAAACGCCACCGTCCTCCTAATGGGCTTTAGGTAGGCGTCATCATAGGGTCCACAGCCTGTCCGGTCATCGTACAATTAAAAAGGAAAGCATAGTTGCGAACTGTAAAAGGGTCCACCACCAAGCATGCAGTACGTTGCAAAATGATAGGGTCATAACCTATTTTGATAAACTGGTTAACAAGTTTAGCAAAGATAGTATGAAATTGATCATGACCAAGAATCTTACGAAGTTTATAAATCACATCACCATAGAAGTCAGGTTGTGATAGTCCTTGTCGCACAAGAGTCCTTAAATTACTTTTATATTTGGAAAGAAGATCAGGGTTACGATAATAAAATTTTGCAAAGGTTTAACAAATTTTATGGTAACGGTAACCCTGATTGAGCAGATTTTTAGTTATACAAAGATTGCGAATATTAAAATCCTCAACTCGAGTACACGTTCTTGAAAAACGAATAAGTTGAGACACATACACCCCATAAGAAGGTGCTCGGGGAACATCCCCATCCAAGTTGGGATAATTAACAATGTCAAAATTAAAATCATCTCTCTTGTCATAGATTTTGCTAATTCTCGATTCGATTGATTGTTCATGAACGTTAGTGAAAAATGCTTGCTACCGTTCATGCCCTCTAGCCCGGGTTGAGTAGAACTCAATATGTAAAATGTCAATTTGAGCCACCCCGAAGATGTTATGCATTAGGCGGTGAACATGTACCATTCGTTGAGGTATTTTATAACATTCAATGGCCAGCGGCATATGTTCCCCGTTTCTGACATATTTTTACCCTAAATGAGAAAGCAATAGGCTAAATAAACAAAAGGGAATTTAGATGGGAGCAGAGGTATGAAGCCTGCGTATCACAAATAACAGTAAAAAGACTACATTAAAAAGTAGACAACATACCCTATAAGTGTTTAAACAATAATCAGAACGTTTAAAAGCTGGAGTAGAGGAACCAGTTATTCCAGTTAAAGTAAAAACACAAACGCATCTGATAATGTACTACCGATATATGAATACAAATATCGGGCTCAGCGATCTCCAAAGATCGGAAGAAATTACAGATCTTCAACGTCTTTTGACATAGATTTTGCTTTTTATTTCTCCAATTTAAATCGAGAGATGCAAATCGAGAAAAAAGACGATAGTATCCCTAATATAATCTTTGTTCAGTTTAAAAACTTTATAATATATATTATTAATTATTGAAGAAAGGAAAGGATAGTAAATGTTTAATGCATCACCCATATACCGAGAGGGGTTATTAAAGACTTTGATGAATTCTGACCGAGTATCTCGTAAAAGACTCAACATGAATACGCTTTCACAGCAATATAAAAACAAATCTGCGACAAGAGTTACAGAGTTCATACCCATAGGGATTGGACCAATTTGTATATACACGCTAGTTCTCTACCTAACGAATATATAATCTAATAGGAAAATAAGTGCTTCAAAAACTTCTTGGCAAGTGCACATAATGTAATTGTCCAAAAGTAGCTTTATATAAAACTTGACTCTTATTGCATATTTTATCAAGAACATTTGCAGAATATTAAGTTGCCAATATAAATTATTCGCCTTGTTGTCATAAGCTTTAGCACCATATTGTTAGACGTCATATTTAACGGCAGATAGACAAGAGTTAAATTTCAGAGATCTTTGAAGTTGTGCAGGCACTAGAATTAGAAATAAAACCGGCGTTATGAGGCTGTTTGTGTACGAAATCTAGTACTTAGTTGGACGTTTGCTTGTTTTATAGCTGGAATTTATGTGATAAATATAATTTCAGATTTATTGAATTAAACATGAGAGTTTATGGCATAAAGCAACTTAGTAACAGAGAGCGGTTGAAACATTTAAAGTTACCATCATTAGCCCATAGAAGGAGAAGGGGTGATTTAATTCAAACTTTCAAGATAATCAAAGGATTTGAATATATACCGACAGTTCAGTTTTTCACTTTTACAACAAATACATAACCCGTGGTCACTCCCTTAATCTAGAGAAGCCAAGAAATGTTCCATCAAATAACGTTTTCCAGGAGCGTTATAAATTAGCGGAACTCGCTACCACAACACGTCATAGATGCCAATACAGTTAATGCATTTAAATCACGCAGTTAGATAGACATTGGCAAGGAGATACTTAATACCAGTATTGAGATGCACATTGTTCGTTGTCTAAAAGTGAAAACATATTAACAGAAACAAACATATTTATCACCAAACATGCAAGATGACCTTTCAGGTCTCACACCACAATTAATTTTCCCATAGGGTTACTGTAAGCCTTTTCCAACATCTGAGCTTCAAAGCAGGGCAGCAGACATCGTTGTTGGTTTAATATCTTCAGTATAGCCAAGTCCAGTAATTTAAAACAATAAAATACAAAAGTTAGCCAGGTTGGTTTTTTTTCTCGCTCATGTTTTGTGAACCCTATGGAAAATACAAAAATCATACACTATCTAGCTGAATATGCGGTGCTTCGGTCAAACAATTCTGAAATTTGAATGAAACCTCATATCAACATGGGATTTTCTTTATAATCTGTCTTTTACACTGCAGATGTATGCTAAAGCAAAGAAAAACCTATTTTTCAAATTAAAAATTGCCTAAAATTGAGAAAAAATAGAATTATTTTCTGTTTTCCTTTTGTCTCTAGGTCCGTGAGCTTTCAGGGGAGATAATAGAGGTGTGATACCTGAAGAGAGTAAATATTTTTAGCAACATCATCCATAACATAACATTTAGTAGCTATGTGCAGTACCTATAAAATAAGACCATAAGCATGCTTCTATCATATTTTCAAGTGAAATAATTCAGGATTATGTGATTGAGAGTAACGCGTGGATTCGACAAGTTCCCGCTGTGAAATAAAAGTCCAAAACATTTTTTCATAATATGTAGCATTTGTGTGATAACTACACCATTTGTGCCTCAATCATGGTATCAAACATATGTATTCAATGATCAACTGCTGAAATTTGAATAGGAAAAATATCATTTCTTTCTGTATCCATGGTAACAAGATAAAAGTCTAAATTATACCTGTCAATAGCTATGCATTTAGATTCTACATGTCAAATTAACCCCCAAATAAGATTAGGTCTGAGTATATGAAAAAATATGAAAGTCTGAGTATCACTTGAATTTTGGCGGTATTGTGCCTTTAACATGTTTAACATAAAAATACACAAGAAACGCCACCAAATGTAGTATTTCTGTAATATATCTGCCATTTTTGTCTCAATCTGCATGAAAATTCCCCCAAACATGATCTGTGTCACCTGCTTTCAGGAAATGCAACACAATACATAAATACCCCATATAGAACAAAAATAATTGAAGCTGTAACTGTAACTGTTTCGGTAAAAAAAATAAAAAATTCAAGAACTGCACCTATTTCGACTAGATAACAGAAATACAATAATGAGAAATTCCACCTAAACAGAACATCAACATTATTTGTCTCTGTAATAAATATGGAGAACACTAACAGAAACTTGATAGTTGGAAGATACAACAACAACAACAACAGCAACAACAATCACTTATGTGATCACTGTCCAGTATGGCATACAAAGATGAGTTGTTGACAACTTTAAATTTGAGACATCAATAATATGGGAGATATCAGTTATATCAAATTAGATATATGCTGTCTCTGTGATATTTCCTTACAGAAACATGTGGCTTCTGACACAATGCACATGTATACACCAGAAAACATCATGTTTTTATTTATCACATGAGTTGTCATGATTACACAGCTGTCAAAAAAAGTATACATACATGCACACAAATTGCTCGAAAATGTTATTATGAGATTTATATCAAATACCTGATATGGGCATATACTGGACACAATATCTGCCAAACACATTCTTCATCTGTACCAACAACTAGTTGAAATTGTCTGACAAATCATTACTTTGAAACTAACACACAAATCAATTGAATCAAGGTGTATAACGGGCTTTAAAGAAAAGACGTTTGTGTGACTATGATGAAAAATTAGCTACTCTTCAGGTCTAACACCACAATTAATTTTCCCATAGGGTTACTGTACAGCCTTTTCCAACATCTGAGCTTCAAAGCAGGGCAGCAGACATTGTTGTTGGTTTAATATCTTCAGTATAGCCAAGAACAGTAATTTAAAACAGTAAAATACAAAAGTTAGCCAGGTTTTTTTTTTTTCTCGTTCATGTTTTGTGAACCCTATGGAAAATACAAAATTCATACACTATCTAGCTGAATATGCTGTGCTTCGGTCAAACAATTCTGAAATTTGAATGAAACCTCATATCAACATGGGATTTTCAGTATCATCTGTCTTTTACACTGCAGATGTATGCTAAAGCAAAGAAAAACCTATTTTTCAAATTAAAAATTGCCTAAAATTGGGAAAAAAATAGAATTATTTTCTGTTTTCCTTTTGTCTCTAGGCCCGTGAGCTTTCAGGGGAGATAATAGAAGTGTGAGACCATTATACCGGTTATGCCAAAGAACAACTGTTAATTTTTATAGTAAATAGTCTATTTAATGTACACATAGCGACACTGTCAAATATTTGATCAACTGAAGAACCAAATATAAGTGCGTTTTTACATTTTTTAAAATCTTCTGTTTTATCCTGTTTTGTCTTTAACATATTTCCCCAAGATCAATATTGAATATCAGAAATATAATCGCGTATTCTCGTGTACTCTCGTGTATACTCGTGTACTCTCATGTACTCTCGTGTATTATCCAGCAAATTGTAACCATTATACCACTATACCCATAATAATCTAATTAGAAAACTAACAGCATACGAGGAAAAAAGGAAATCCTTGTGGACATATGTGACGTGTGGTCATATACAATTAGTATGCGTATATTACTTTCAGCAGTGAGGCAGCGCCACAGACACTCCATGCAGAAAAATGAAAAACCTATTGAGGGTTCAACGTAAAACGGTTGCAACTACATTATGTCTAAAGACTAAGATTCATCAGTGTTGTGTTAAACCCTGGGTAAGTTCATCTTATACAATTTCCTGTAATGGTTCTGTTTTATGGACACTGCTAGTTCATAATATTATTATAGGTGTTATATAGAGGATATTTGTTTTTTTCAGTGGAAGATGCAACTTTATTTCATCGAGTGAGCTGTCGAAACAGTATTCTCACGAGTGGCGTAGCCACGAGTGAGAATACAGTTTTGGGAGCTCACGAGATGAAATAAAGTTGCATCTTCCACGGAAAAAAACAAATTTTCTTTTTATTTTATGCTTCCATCAGCGTTTTTGTGCCCATTTCACATTTGTATTCCCCACTGGTAGCCCCGATTTATAACCGCTTCACTACAGACAACTAGTTAGTACACGACAAATGATTTTTTTTTCGGTCTAATTCTGAAATAAAAATAAAAATTATTTAAAAAGTAGTTCCAAAAACAGTGAAATTTATTTATGGTAATTTCACTGTTTGAAAACAGTGGATAACAACTTTTATTTCACTGAGATAATTATATAAACCACTGGAAAGCATAAAATAAACATTGTTAAATACCTCCAACACTATCATTTTGAAAGAATATATGGGTATTGTTAGACAATGCTATAAAAAGATTATGGAAGGAGAAATGTACCAGAAAAAAAGGAGTATGAAAGGAGATATGTGGAAATCGCGGAACACGATCAATACAAAAAAGATTTCAAACTATAGACATATGGAGAAAAGCAAATTTTGTCATTTCATTGCTTTATATTGGATGTATAAAAGACAAAAGGTAGAGGTTTGCAGCAAAGCCATTTTGTATAAATAGTCCCTATCCGTACTTTTGTCTATGCAGCAAAGTGCAGAATTAATTGTTTAGTGAGATTATCATGTCACCAACACGAATGTCCTTATTTAAACTAAGGGTAACATCCCAGTAACACATGTTTAGAACCTATTTTGTATACAAGTGATTTTGTAGGATTTAACAATCATTTATGAAAAACAACTTTCAACTAATTAATGTACTAGTATAATGACTCTTGAGAACAAACATAGTTAAAGATTTCCCTCTGTCTTTATATATGAATACACTGGAGTATGTTCACCCCGGGGACTTATCATTACTGATTTCTATAAAACAACAATTTACTGCTAAAATAAATATTAGTCGAATGGTTTTGAGAAGGTGATATAAACCTGTAAAAGCTGTATACCGTTACCATAATCTTCTCAACCTTGGCAAAGTTTATTTATCGTAACTCTGATGTCTTTTTAAAAGATAAAAACTAATATAAGAGATATCACCACTTGACTTCTAAGGTGACGTTGTTAACGATCCGTGGTCATGATCACTTTCATACAATCTTTAAACTTGATAGACAAAAGAGGTTTTGACCCTATTATTTTGCTCTGCATGTATAGTGGTTGATCCATCTACAGTTCACTATAATGATTTCTCTCTGATGGTGTTATTACCTAATAGACTCATGTCTACCAAAGTCAAGAAAAGGAAGGTGACGTTTAAAGGGACAATGTCCGTAACTTTTAGCTTATAAACATGATGAAACACGAAATAATTACGTTGACAAACATTAAAAAGTTAACATTATTAAATATCTACTAAAGAAAAAGAAGATTGTTTGACGGAATTCAATAGGGGTACAAACAAAAAGAAGTACCTTTACGTGAGTTTGAACTCGCAGCCCAAACTAAAATTACACTTGCGGGTAATAACAGTGAGAGCTCTGTAGTCGATAGCGCTACCAACTGAGCCATTTATATTACACAATACATACTATATTGAAAACCTAATTCGCTAATGGCTGACACGTGATCAGCAGAAAGTGTAAATATTGTAGGACCCACATTCTTTACTAGCAATAAATAAAAATCTTTTTTGTTTTCAAACTCACAAATATATTACTACAGACGTATCTGAGTCTTTGCTCATGTTTTCATGTATACATTTCACTACAAATGCTCAGTATCTGCTTACTTACGGATAGTGTCCCATTAATGCTTGACTTAAATATTGTCTTGTCGCGTCCATACCGGTTTATTCTCCTGTTGCTCTGGATTCTTCTACCAAGTCATTGAGTACTTACCTTTTGGCTTTCTAGGCGTATTTTATATTCATATAATCTTTATGTTTTACTTATATTGCTTACTAATGCTGCCTGAGAATAAATAAAGCCTGGCAGGTATTTTTATTTTCACTTTCTTGTTCATTTGGAATGAAACTAGGGTAAGAGTTATGTTTGGTGCACTCTAGAAACTGGTTTAGTTCCCCAGCGGTCACTTGGCAATGACCGTTCCAAAGCGGTACCTCTGTGGTCAACTCTTTTATGTTTGTAGTGTCTCTTATTATGCTTCTATGTATCCTTGTAACTTCATGGCAGTGATTTCTTTATTTACACTGTCCTGTTTAATGGGTTGACATTAGGGTAAGTGTGAGGTTTAGTGCACCCTAGAACCGGTACCAACTACTTTGCCACTGACCGTTCCAAGGCGGTAGCCCTATTGTCAACCCTTTTGCGTTTGTGATGTCGTTTGCATTTATTGAGGCTTTTGCCTTCTTGTTTGTTTGTTTGAGTGTTTGTTTCTGTGTTTTGTGGTTGACTGTCCTCCTTGAATGCTGCTTTCCCTGTCCGGTCTTTTTATATTTCTCTTCTGATTCTTTTGAATGCGTGCGTTTGGTTGAATGCTCTGTGAATGCTACATTTTTCTGTTACGTCACTCGAGTAGACGGTATATATATAAAGTTGCAGACGATTTTTAAAGGTGACCTTGCCGATGTATGTGTACTTACACAAATGTAGAAACGAATTTGGATGGATATACAGTTTTAGGATTAGTATTGCCTTTAAATGATAAATTACTCTTTCGATATATTCATAATCAATATAAGTACAGTATATTTATGCTTCTAAACGAGTTTCACCTTGCTTCAGAATTTTTTCGTGAGTTTGACAATCAGCGATGTCCTCCTTTGAACACACACACACACACACACACACACACACACACACACTTGTCTATCTTCTTTCAAGAAGACGTTTGTGATTTTGACAAGCAACAGTCTGGCTCAATGATCAACGAGTCTCGATTATCTACTATCTGTTTCAGCAAAACGTCGAGATTCGACAAGCAACAGTCTTCCTCATTGATCAATCATGCGTCTTCCCGATCTGTTGTTAGTCTCCATCAGCCAGGATTCGACAAATAACTGTCTACCCCATCATTCAGGTTGATGTCATATATTGCCTGACTTGCTTTTGTTCATATGCAATTACACAAATTGTGTTTCAAAAAATCAATGTTTATAGTATTCAAATATTACATTAATGTTTAATATAAAACGTTATAAACAACAACTACCATCAAATCGCATAATTAAGTTTCATGTTAACTTTTGTTGGAGAGAATTCACATCTAGACCTCTAAATGATAATGAACAACGACTCTTCTATAGTTTGTGTCACTAAACGTCAGTAAACAATGTCATGCTATACTGTGACAATTCTGATATTGCATTGTGTGGATGTTACATGCCATTTACGAATAACAGACCAATTACGAATTCGAAAACGCAGGGGCCAATTACAAATCGTGATGCTCGGATTTTAGTACAGAACAGGATCGAAAAGTCAACGTAGAACGATCTTTTTAACGTGTCTAATAGTATTTTGGCCTTTGCAGTATTTCCTTTATTATTAATTCAACGATAAGATGTATACAATGATATTACTAGAATCAGTAAATCATCTTAGGTTAGGGTACTTGGAGAAAAAGCGGATTATTGTCTATCCGAGTGAAATCAGAGACGAGTTCTGTGTGCTTGGACTATTAACACACGTGACGCAATTATAGTGTTTTTATGACATACGTGTTACACAAAAATTGTTTCTATGCATAATATACTCATACAGACATTAAAAACTGTTGAATTAAAAGACGGTTTATTTAACACGAAAACAAGTATACATGGTTATATAATAACCATACTATACTGTCCATAATTATGCAGGGTTATAAGTTACCGTTATCAACTGTCGTTAGTTATGCAAACGATCACAAACACATTGTACTACCTTTATGTACAATATGCTTAAGAACAGTAGCAATCGCAAAACGCTGGGGTTGAGAAATTTCGCCGTGCGTAGTGTGCTAACTGGGCAGGCCGCTTCCACGAGGCAATCTGGAATCTCTTCTTTGGTCAGACACTCGTACCCACCCTCTATACAAAAAATAACTTTTTAATCGATACAACCAGTTATACCTCGTATATTACCCATCCATAAGAGATTATTTTACTCAATCAGGGTAGTAGTGATCTGTGGTATACAATTGAAACTGACGGAATATCGTTTCAAACCAGCCGATGCCAACGCTTGATATCAGAGATCTAAGTACAGATTGGGCGCTTACGCAGATCTCCGATTATATCGTACGCCATACAAGGTAAAACTGTAAAATCTTCTTATCGTATTATTATTTAATAACAATAGCAATGTACACGGAATATATTCTGTTTTATTTGATGCAGTCGCAGACTCCTGTTGTGAAAAAGTACAAATTCTAAACAGTTACACTTTTCAGCAGAACTATTGCAAAAACAACAACAACAACAACAACAACAACATGAAGTAGCATACCAGTGAGTAGGCTATGGTTGGGATTTCAAAACACCCTTTTATTCGAAATGTTTAATACGCACACAGCTATTTTGATAATACCACTGAATTCAGAATACAATGCCCTTTAATATGAGTTTATATGCATACTTTTGTTTTAAGAAATAACAATTTCTATACATTTACAAATAAAAGTGCATAGGTGAAATTGCGAGGATTTCCTATTTGAAAACATCTCTGTCATTTCGTCTCTGTTGATATCAGCTCCACATCATACACGCTCTAGATGAACTAGTGTGAAGGTTTAGACATTGTCCTATTTTCACAAGTATGTGAACCTTAGGCGTAAGGAACGATTCAAAGTTCATGTGAATACATTTGTTACATTCTGAGTTATGCTGAAACGGATGATTTTATTTTTTGAGATTCATTTGTGATCTGATGTGTATGGTACCGGTGCATGCAAAAGAGTAGGTAGGTTTATTTCTAAATATTCTCGTGATATTTTAACCTAATGTTTTTTTTTCTTTTTTATTCCAGTACGATGCTAGAACCGCGACCGTCTGGGTGAGTAAGTAACCGCTCTATTAAATGCACCTTTTTGGACACCATTATCGTATTCTGAACTATACAACAGTTCTAACGATCTGATTGTGCTTACCATGATGCACCTGCGCTTCCTTCTTATGTAATTATTTTGAAACGAGGACATTTCTTAGAAATTTGCATTCATCTAATGGCTGACATTTAAATCTGTAGAGTTATATTTCAAAATAACGTTTTACGAACAAGAAACAAATATAAATCCAATTTACGCAGACATAGAAATATTACATAAAGCTCTTTGGATAGAAACTTTAGAAACACTCTGATTAAATGTGTTTTTGTTTTGTAATTTTCTATGAGGCACCATCACTTTGAATACTATTTAATGGCACTGACATGCGAAGATCTTGTCAAAGCCACCCCCGAGGTGTTTAAGAATAATTTGCTTTAGGAAATATTAAAGACGAAGAAATGACGAACAAAAGGATATCTTGTAGCTCCCTTGGGTAAATTGCCGTTTATTGTTGATTAAACCAGCGAAATACTCAGAAGCTTTTAAAGGTCTCACACCACAATTAATTTTCCCATAGGGTTACTGTACAGCCTTTTCCAACATCTGAGCTTCAAAGCAGGGCAGCAGACATTGTTGTTGGTTTAATATCTTCAGTATAGCCAAGACCAGTAGTTTAAAACAATAAAATATATAAGTTAGCCAGGTTGGTTTTTTTTCTCGCTCATGTTTTGTGAACCCTATGGAAAATACAAAATTCATACACTATCTAGCTGAATATGTGGTGCTTCGGTCAAACAATTCTGAAATTTGAATGAAACCTCATATCAACATGGGATTTTCTGTATCATCTGTCTTTTACACTGCAGATGTATGCTAAAGCAAAGAAAAACCTATTTTTCAAATTAAAAATTGCCTAAAATTGAGAAAAAATAGAATTATTTTCTGTTTTCCTTTTGCCTCTAGGTCCGTGAGCTTTCAGGGGAGATAATAGAGGTGTGAGACCTGAAGGTACACACGGCAATATTGCATTATTTATTAAGTATACACATTAATAGTATATGTACTTTGAAACCTGTTTGAATATAATTATAGTTAAAATACGTTAAATTAATATAATTTGGATTAAATATAGGTTTCACTTTACTATTCGTGCCATATGATCTACCAATAAGCAAGTTATGTAGAAAGGCTAATGGATCGCCTCGAGTTTTAAAGGGACACACGGCAATCTTGAAGTTTGTATCGAAATTTAAAATTACCTACTCGGTGTATTATTAACACAGTACTTTTTTAACTTTAAAACTGCTTGCAGGTAAATAAATAACGTTTGAATTTGCAATTGTTCTTTGTATCTTTAAATATATTATTGGTGCAATATAATAAATAGTTATTAATGATTGCAAAAATGCAAGTTATTTAGAAAAACGTATGGAACGCGGCGAGTTTTATACAGATCAAGCTATATGTGTGTGTCCGTTTAAAAACATGAAGCATTACGTGGTCCGAGTATCAACTCCAACCCCTTCTACAAGAAGCGAAAATGGGGTTGGCTGGGGTATGAAATAAAACCTTAATTTCGGCTTAAAAAGTTTGCATATTGCAAAATTAATAAATTGAATAGGTCATTTAAAAAGTTTATCGCATTTCTTTTTCAGTAAAAAAAGATTTTAAAACGTGTTTTTTTTTTGTCGAAATATAAGTTATAAAATCCTGCTAATATACTCTTAATGTAATTAAGGCGGGGCCACGTAATGGTAGCCGTGTGGTCCCTTTAACAGCAACACGTGAAAAACTTACCGAATTTTTATACATGAGCGTATCGGAGAAGTTAGAGTTGGTCAGTCGGTCGTAGGTGACGGTAATGTTCCACAAAATGGTGAAAATGCCACTGAGGAGGAAACTCGTGAAGAAATTCACATGCAGGCGGATTCTGTGTTGGTTGATTAAAGACCTGTAATGAACGTATAACATTAATATTGATAATATATGAGTTTTTAATAAACCTTTTTCTTTTTGTCAAGTTAAGAGGTCCATATAGGCATGAAGTACATTAGACAAGTTTGTCATATATAGTAAACACATATACATGTATTCTCATACGAGATTCTTACATAATTGATTCAATATCATTCTTATATAAAACGGGCCACATATAATTCTTATATAAAACATTTCAAAGAATATATTTTAGAATAGAATAAATATAAATCATACAATATTTATATATCAGGAGTTTCTTATAGTGTTCAAAGGAGAAAACATTCATTAAAGGTTCTTTTTAACAAAGGCACATGGATGGATGGGCGGATGCATGGACAGACAGACAGACAGACAGCCAGCCAGCCAGCCATACAGACGGACAGACAGACATAGAGATAGACATATACTAAAGGAGATAATTCGTGAATAAACCACAATGTCGAAATGAATTACGTGTAATATATTCTGGACAGTGCCCTAAGAATATAATGAAAATCATTACTACAAAGGGCATCCCTTTAAAGCAATAAACAGAAACAAAGCGAGAAAAGTAGCAGACTCGGTTTTATTGCGTCTGTTCCTGGAAGATAGTAAAAGGTGCAACCCCTCTTACGACCCATCGTACCGGTTTAAAGCTACAGACCCTGTATTTAAATCGCTTTCTTCTTTGTAGGCGTGTCGTTCTTTGTAACTTCATGTTCACCAGTTCATGGTGAAATCGGGTATTTAAGCGATCAAATTTAGCACAGGATATCATTTAATGTATAAACATCGATTAATGCACATTGTACAGGTAGCATTATAATATGCAGAAGAAAAAAAGTTAGCCTCTCAAAGGACTTGAACACATGATGGTCTAATTAACAATCAGATTCAAACAGCGAAATGTTACTGGTTTCAAATCCAGTTCCGGTGAACCGGGCAACTATATATCATTTCGGTTTTTCAGAGGAAGTAATAGCTTGTTCCCTGGGAACCAGGCTACGGAAGTAACCGCTTCTTCTACACAGATAGGCGATTGTTTCTGTTTAGTCTGGTTCTCCGACTGACTGGCCTTGTTCTTCTTCTACACAGATAGACGCTTGTTTCGGTTGTGTAAGTTTTCCCGCCAAAGAATGGTCCACTTCCGAAAATAGGTTTGACACGTTTGTTGACACGTTGATGATAACTTCTTTAGATATTCCATCGTTATTCAATGATTGTGTTTATGAACAGATGTAGTATTTTATGTTGAATGTCCTTCTTTGTGTATGTATTAGTAAAGTTGTTTTAAATTGAAACAGAATATTAATAATAGAATATAAATGTAGATTTGTCGATTTGATTTATCTTAGCTTAAATGGATACTTCCACATACAAGCTGATACAATAAACTGCTCCACTGCTAAGGCTTGTTTGAGTGAACCGGGACATGCATAGTGAAGCAGTCTACTGATTCGACCATGGACGGGTCCTCTATTTTATAGGTTTGACACGTTGTTGTCAAAGATATTGATAATACAAGAGTGAGGCTTATTTTATTATGCTGTTATTAGCGAAATGTTGTTAACAGTACTGAAACGAATTATGCTATGAGGTTCCCCTTTTTGCCCCTACCTCCTCATTATAGTAACCTAACAAGGTAAGCTATTCCTTTTAAAAGGAAACTTTATTTATGAAATATAATCGGAAGCCGAATATTTGATCGATGTTACGCTTGCGAAGGCTAGATAATATATTATATTTTACGCATCGATTCTGGCTTATAAACCTTATATACATTATGGCCGTTCGTCGAATTGAAACTACTTCACCCGTGACTCGTTCATATTCACGAGTTTGTTCTAGTTTATGTATAGCATACGTAGCTATTCACGAGTTAGTACTAGTTTATGTATAGCGTCCGTAGCTATTCACGAGTTAGTACTTCATGTAGTTTATGTATAGCATACGTAGCTTTTCAGGAGTTAGTACAAGTTTATGTATAGCGTCCGTAGCTATTCACGAGTTAGTACAAGTTTATGTATAACGTCCGTAGCTATTCACGAGTTAGTACAAGTTTATGTATAGCGTCCGTAGCTATTCACGAGTAAGTACAAGTTTATGTATAGCGTCCGTAGCTATTCACGAGTTAGTACAAGTTTATGTATAGCGTCCTTAGCTATTCACGAGTTAGTACAAGTTTATGTATAGCGTCCGTAGCTATTCACGAGTTAGTACTAGCTTATGTATAGCGTCCTAAGCTATTCACGAGTTAGCACGAGTTTATGTATAGCGTCCGTAGCTATTCACGAGTTAGTACTAGTTTATGTATAGCGTCCGTAGCTATTCACGAGTTAGTACTTCATGTAGTTTATGTATAGCATACGTAGCTTTTCAGGAGTTAGTACAAGTTTATGTATAGCGTCCGTAGCTATTCACGAGTTAGTACAAGTTTATGTATAACGTCCGTAGCTATTCACGAGTTAGTACAAGTTTATATATAGCGTCCGTAGCTATTCACGAGTAAGTACAAGTTTATGTATAGCGTCCGTAGCTATTCACGAGTTAGTACAAGTTTATGTATAGCGTCCGTAGCTATTCACGAGTAAGTACAAGTTTATGTATAGCGTCCGTAGCTATTCACGAGTAAGTACAAGTTTATGTATAGCATACGTAGCTATTCACGAGTTAGTACTAGTTTATGTATAGCGTCCGTAGCTATTCACGAGTTAGTACTTCATGTAGTTTATGTATAGCATACGTAGCTTTTCAGGAGTTAGTACAAGTTTATGTATAGCGTCCGTAGCTATTCACGAGTTAGTACAAGTTTATGTATAACGTCCGTAGCTATTCACGAGTTAGTACAAGTTTATGTATAGCGTCCGTAGCTATTCACGAGTAAGTACAAGTTTATGTATAGCGTCCGTAGCTATTCACGAGTTAGTACAAGTTTATGTATAGTGTCCTTAGCTATTCACGAGTTAGTACAAGTTTATGTATAGCGTCCGTAGCTATTCACGAGTTAGTACTAGCTTATGTATAGCGTCCTAAGCTATTCACGAGTTAGCACGAGTTTATGTATAGCGTCCGTAGCTATTCACGAGTTAGTGCTAGCTTATGTATAGCGTCCTAAACTATTCACGAGTTAGTACGAGTTTATGTATAGCGTCCGTAGCTATTCACGAGTTAGTACTAGTTTATGTATAGCGTCCGTAGCTATTCACGAGTTAGTACTAGTTTATGTATAGCGTCCTAAACTATTCACGAGTTAGTACGAGTTTATGTATAGCGTCCGTAGCTATTCACTAGTTACTACTAGTTTATGTATAGCGTCCGTAGCTATTCACGAGTTAGTACTAGTTTATGTATAGCGTCCTAAGCTATTCACGAGTTGGTACTAGTTTATGTATAGCGTCCGTAGCTATTCACGAGTTAGTACTAGTTTATGTCTAGCGTCCGTAGCTATTCAATAGTTAGTACTAGTTTATGTCTGGCGTCCGTAGCTATTCAATAGTTAGTACTAGTTTATGTATAGCGTCCGTAGCTATTCACGAGTTAGGACTAGCTTATGTATAGCGTACGTAGCTATTCACGAGTTGGTACTAGTTTATGTATAGCGGCCGTAGCTTTAAGTGGTATTCTACATTGGAAGCAACAAACACAAACAAGAGAGAAAAGTAGCAGACTCAATTTTATGGGGAATGTTCATGGGAGGAAATATTAGGTGCAACATCTCTCACACCCACTAGCACCGGCTTAAGCGGTATTTTGTTTTAATGCCACGCAGACTGGACTTGGTGGTCCCAAATGACTAATGAGTAATAACACTACTGATTTGTAGTTGGTTCTACTTTTTATAGCCGCTAGTATGGATGTCGTATAAAGCCACCATGTCGTTTCCGTGTTTCCATTTCGGTCTAATGTTAATATCAACCGTTTGATGTATTTGATATCTGATACTTTCCTTTTGAACTTTATATATGCATCTAATTGTTGCATGTTTAAAGTGTTTTGTTCTGGTTAAATGCATCCACAGAATGCTACACTTGCTTTAGACTGTTGGAAATTATCACAGCGAATGGAAAAAGCAACAGAATCAATTACAGCGTTCGTGATAGGAAATGAGCATTTTCTCAGACATTTAAGCACATATTTTAAGTATGTAAGAAAGTTGGAGTCGAATTTTATTGATAAGCGTTTTATTTAAAGTTTATTAAAAAAGCAGTGCTCAACAAGAAGCTTGAATTCATGAAGTTTTAAAAGGTGAATTATAAAATATACATGTAAAAGGGGCAATTAAAAGCAACTTATTTAGACTGACAGATGGACTATTTACAACAACATCGATAGACACACATATGTCATTATTGTTATAGGCTAAGTGCTCATTAGCTTGGCGGAAAAATTGTCTGATAATGGAAGAAATAGCACTCATTGGCGGAAGACCTTTACAATGTATTTTGGCGAATACACACTAAATGTCAAAACATGGATATTACGCACTCTTAGTCTGTTTATCTCAGCTTAAGTTGAGTAAACTGGTAAAAGGGCAATTTGAAGCAAAACCGGTAATACATGTTAACTAATAGGGATGCTAGAAGATGAAACTGTTTAGGGAATGAAATTAGTTTGCGAATATCGCCTGGCGGGGATTTCTTTGTTTACACTGTTTGTGATGAAAATAGGGTAAGAGTGAGGTTTTCTTTAGCATAGAACCTGCTTTAAGCAGCCAAATGCCTTTATGCCACTGACCGTTCAAAGATGGTAGCCCTATTTTTAATCCGTTTGTGTCTGTGACGTCACATGCCTTGCTTCGTATTAACATTATATTTGTTGATTTTAATGCGTGTTTTTGGTTGAATGTGTTACGTAAAAGCTACATTGCCCTTCGCCGTTTATACCTACTTTTAATTTATCTTTTTGGAGCGTCGAATTAGGAATTAACAATTGATAATTCGTTTAACGCATATTAAATCACGGGTATCTTAAGAAAATATGAATAACCCTATACCTTTAATAGGCGCATAGACATTACGATGTAGTGTATTTTTCCATTATATGGCGCATTAGGTAATTTAATGTCCCTTTAATATTTCCAATTCCAATGGTGCCCTTTTAAAGTAGCTATCCCGCCAACAACAGCCGGATTTTACAACATATGTAAACCGTTTCTAAACCTACTGACGACGAGGTATATATAACTTACATATTTTCAGTATCCAAACTCTATAGAAACAATATAAACGGCTTTAGTCAGCCAGACCAAACCCCAAACTGGAGCTTTGAATTAAGAGTTACCAACTTATAATTCATTTTTCAGCTTTTTATATGGGTATTTTAAGAACCCGTGCAATATACTATACTTTTAATCGACACATATACTTTAATATATGATCTGAACACATGGATAGAGTTTTGGAAAACGGCTTTGTAGTGTAATTTTTGCCATTATTTGGCGGTTAGTTTCTTTAACGCGTATGGACTTGTTCAGGATTCTTTGTTAAAATATATATAAAAAGTAGACTACAGTCAACCACAAACACACACATAAACAAAGAACAACTTAAAATATGAATAAAAAGCAAGATGGGGAGGGTGGAGGGGGTATTTGGGATAAAAAAAGATGTAATTATGTCTCAAATGAAACATTATGATGATGGCTCCGCACCCAGGGTCCCTCAGCGGGGTCGAAAGGTCAAATACACTAAAAATCAATTACACTGTCATTTTTCTATACTTGGTGTATGTAATCGTCTATGAAAGATAAACAACATATCAAACGATTTTATTATTTTGAACTCTGACCTCTGCCCGTGTGTGTGTGGGAGGGGGGGGGGGGGGGGGGGGGGGCAGATTTTAAATTATGTCTCGAGCATTTTGATGAGGGGATTAAAGAGTATGTACTGTGGGACTGGGTGTGTGTAAGGGGTTAGGTGGGGGTGGGAGAGAGAGGTAAATTCGGTCAAATATCTATTCTCCTTTCTCACTAAAATGTAATGATTTTGGAATATCAGTATACTCTGCCCCAGGGTCACCATGGGACTCTGGGATAGGGGTCAAATGTTCAAATACAAAAATACCCTAAACGTTTGTTATTCATTTACAGTGTCATATGTATACAGAAAGGCATAAATAATGCTATTTCTGAACTGAGTATCAAAGAACGATCAAAACAATTACATGTAAAAAGGATACAGGGTTAAAAGGAATTGACATGTGTGAAGAAAACGTGCGTATTTTGCAATGGCGCGCCGTCGAATCCATACGAATGCTATATTGGGAGCATTTATTAGCGTTTGCTTGAGATATTTAATTAAAATTGACATAGACAGTAAAGTGAAAGACGAAATGGGATAAATCTATCCATGACGTGTGAAAGAGAAAAGTGACGTCATTCACGAAATTGTATTTTTCTTATATGATATATAATCCCTGTTTTCATTGATATTTTTCTTTTGGGGAACGCTTGATCATTTGATTGATATGTGTTTTAAAATTTTCTACGGAAAAACAGAACATTTTTAGGCCCTTGACATACATCATTCCTATATAGAACGAAGAAGGAAAATCAATGATGCAATGCCACATTTCCCCCACCTTTTTACGTTTAGCGACAAAATGTTTTAAGTTCAGCGACCTTTTTGCTTTCAGTGGAGTGCTTTCGTTTAGCATTGCTACACCCCATTCAAACTAAGACTATGAGTCAACCGCGGACTTGCACAACCACATTGGTATGTACATTTGCATGGGACAATATTTCGTAGTGACACTCCTTTGCCCGTCGTACAGTTTAGGTGGTTCATTACAAACTGTTTTAAACAATAATGATTTTTTGTTAAAACTTCAGCGACAAACAACTAAAGTGTCACTTTTCATGTTTATCTATTTTTTATTATTTTTATTATTGGGCTCTTCTAGTTTAGATGGGTTTCAATTTCTCCGATCACTACAGATTACGCATTTCATATTTAGTTATTAAGTACAAATCTCCAAACTATGTGGTTATTAAGTAAAACTATCTCAAATCTGAAATTATTAAGTAAAAATATAAAACATTTTCAGATGAGCGTATTTTATCTTGGTGAATAATTAATTATACAATTATAAATTTCATTATTTTGTAGTATAAAAAATATGATCACTGTGACCCAAGTCCTATCTTACATCCATCTTGTAGCCTGGTCACTAAAAATTCTCTTTGTAATAGCATTTGTGTAAATCGTTTAATTGAAAATAACACCTGTCAGAATAACAGTTAGAATAACAAGTTATAGTATGGCAGGGGGCTGAAATGGACATGCTACAAAATAAACAGAGTATGGTTTCATCTCGATGTTTAAATTAACCAACTCAGTGAAACCATACCATACTGAATCTATTACTTAATGATGCCATTTTATGATTTTTTTTTTTTACCTGAATCCATCTGCACTAAGATGTGCCTAGGTATGAACGAGGAATATTAGTGGAACCATGATATCAGTAAATCATCCACTCAGAGGCAAATTATATAAGTATAATGTAAAATAGAGAGACAAGAGACGAGATAATTATGCAAAAGTGTTCTTTACTTCTCTCAGATGTCTTGATTGCAGCAAGTTGTATAGAATGATGATACTGTTCACCTCCTTAACTAACCTTCATGACAAGAATGCGTTGAGGCATCCGCTGAGATTAAATTGACTTAATGATAGACATGCATTATTATGGACTGGTTCGTTAGTACTAGAGGCGTAATAACATCACTGAGGTTGTGCTTTCGTGGTGTAGAAGGATGATTTTTTTTCTTTCGGAGAACGCTCCATTGTTTGATTGATATGTGTTTTAAAATGTTCTACGGAAAAACTGAACATGTTTGGTATCTTGACACATCATTCCTATATATAACGAAGAAGGAAAATCAATGAGGCAATAATACCTAGTAAAGGCAATTTCCCCATCCCTCCCCACCCACCTTTTTTTACGTTTAGCGACAAAATGTTTTACGTTCAGCAACACGATTGCTGCTTTCAGCGTCGTTTTTAGGTTTAGCATTGCAACACCCCATTCAAATTAACATAGACTTTGAGTCAACCGCGGGACTTGTACACTACCACACGAATAAGTTTATTTGCATGGGATAACATTGCATAGTGCTACTGAAAGATAGAAATGTTGTCGTACATTTTAGTTGGTTCAATACAAACGGCTTTTTTAAACAATACTGGGCTATTGTTAAATCTTCAGCTACAAACAAATAGCTTAAAAGTGCCTTTTTATTAAAATATTTCGCTCTTCTATTTCAGATGGGTTTCAATTTCTCCGATCACTGCGGTAATTATGTACGCATTTTCTAACGCTGCGGTTATTACGTACAAATCTCCAAACTCTGTAAATTGTTAAGAAAACTATCTAAAATCTGCAATTATTAATTACAACTATAAATCATTTTCATATGAGCGTATTTTATCATGGTGAGTAATTACATTTCAGACAAGATGATGTGTTTAATGGTGTAAAATGGTGCAACTTATGCGATCTTGTATTTCAAGTCAATCTATTACCTTTTTAGTTGTGATGTTTTTGTCACCAAGGACATTTCGCAGTTTGTTTGGAAATGCTCGTCTTGCTTTCGTAGGCTCAGTTTGGCTTTTACATTAACGTTTTCGAAATCTATTTCGTATTGACATTATTTTTGAGGAAATGGAATTGCATGTATTGTCTTATACTAAAGGAATACACACAGATCTGAGGATATTTACACAGTTATATAATAATAATGATAATATTAATAAGAATAAAAATAACACACAACAATCTTAAATTACAACTTTGTCTATACGTATTCTTACGGTAATAAATAACACACAACAACAACTTTCTTTATAAGTATTTCTAAGGAAATAAATACCAGATTAAGTATATTATGTCGCAACATTTGATTTTCTTGTTAACACTTTCGTCCCCGAATATGCATAGAGGGGTTTACTCTTATTTTAACACCAGTTGACTGACGAATTACCTAATATGTGTTGAGCAATGCGACAAATAAAAACGATGGTAAGCAGTCTAACAAACTGTTAATTCCATTAACCGATGGGAAAGCTTATATTAGCAGGATTTTATAACGGATATTTCGACAGTAAAACACGTTTAACAATATTTTTACTGAAAAAATGCGATAACCTGTTTAATATTACCTAGTTTGTTTTTTAAATTTGCAATATGCAAACGTTTAAAACTGAAATTAAGGTTTTATTTCATACCCTAACCAACCCCGTTTTCGCTTCTTGGATAAGGGGTTGGATGGGGTATGAAAGTTAATACTCAGACAACGTAATGACAAGGACTAATAAGAGGCAAGTTATGTGACATCACAAACATAAAGGGGTTGCCAATAGAGCTACAGCCTTAGAACGGTCAGTGGCAAAAAGGCCGGTGTGCATTTAAACAAGTTTATAGGTTTCCCCAAACTCCAATCTTACCCTATTGTCATCCCAATAAACGGGACAGTGTAAATAATGTAATCCTAGCCGGGCTATACCCGCAAACAAACAAAGACGACCATATTATATATATAAATATATAAAAAAAATGCATTGCAAGTCACAAAGCAATTACTCAATGACTTGGCAGTAGCCAGAGCAACAAGAAAATAAACAATAAGGGCCACGATAAGACAATATTGAAGACAAACATCAAACGTTACAGACCTTTCAGGATTTAAGTAAGCTACATAATGGATGTGTTTTACTATTGCTGAACACACAGTGTATATTGTTGTTATTAAATGTTAATATAATTTCCGTTTCAAGATTGACGAAGCAGAGTTTCACAGTAGCACTTGCTGGTCTGGTTGTTGTTGATGGTAGGATGTGGCTTGGTTCATCTTGTTTCATTTAAATTTTGTAAATTTGCATGAGTTTTGCAAAATTCCTTAAACTCTATTTCACGAGAAACTATTAGCCTGAGAAAATAAAGTCTCGTCAATACAAAAAACAAGCAGCATATGTATATGACGGTGATGTTTGTCTGCAATCTTGTCTTGTTGTGCCCTCAATGGTTTATTCTCTTGAGTACCTTCTTTGTGGCTTTATATGATATTGTTTTCTTTGTATTTATATATACACGAGTATCTTTTTGCCTATTAATGCTGCCTCGTTGGTTAGAGAAAACTTCATGGCGGGGATTTCTTTATTTACACTTTCCCGTTTTATTGGGTTGAAAGTAGGGTAAGTGTTAGGTTTGGTGCACCCTAGAATCTGGTTTAAACCCTCAGCGACCCTTTTTGCCACTGACCGTTCCAAGGCGGTAGTCCTATTGTCAAGCTTTTTTTTTTTGTTTGTGATTGTCATATGTCGTTATTCCTTATAAACATTGCCATTCATATTTGTCGTTTTGCCTGTTTTAGAGTTTATTTTGTTCTGTGAAAGCTGCATTTCCCGTTCGACTTTATACTTATTTCTGTTATTTATTACTAGAGTATCCGTGGTCGAGAAGGTAAAGACGCTGCGTTTAAAATATTCTCGTCTAGCCTCGCTGCAAGTACGAATCCCACTAGGAGCTCAGCTTGTAAGTGAGAAAGTATCAATACATAGCTTAAAATGTGTTGGAAAATGACGCAATGACACCAAACAAACCAAATAATTGGTTACTACATTCAAATTTATAAAACAGAACTATCGTTGTCATGTGACACAGTGATAGTTAATAAATGCAAGTGTCTCACTGGAGTTCATATTTGCTGATTACTGGTCCTCGGATAGATGCAGACCACTGAATGAACTACGTGATCTTATAATATATTTGGCGATCTCTGCTAGTAAAAACACACAACACACTGTTTTTCTCTCTATTGGGCGCATATTTGTTAATATCGATTTTATGGTTATGGGATCACGAGTCGTTCGCCGGTCCGTCGTCCGTCGTTACTTTTGTCTCTTTACCAGGTTGTTAATATCAATGAAATCTCGGATAAGTTCAAAACCCAACCAGATCGGACCAGGAACACCGGAGTTTTGGCCCTTGATTTAGTAAAAAATACTGTATTTTGCCTCGTTAAGATAATAGATATATTACACTTTTCAAATAAACGCGATTTCATTTCATTTTCTCACACATAATTGTCTACATTGAATGCTTAGGTGAAAAAAAGAGAAAGATTTTAAAATTTGAGACTTATCGTAAGATGTTTAATAAAACAGGGCCCAGTACTAGAGTTGTCTTCACTGCCGGAACGGCAGCGACTCTTATATTATTTTAGTAATTGCAAATGGTAAGGTAGTAATGAATAGTTTCTTTGAGTTTTTTCACTTTGATAACGCAATATTACACATGATAGCAATGAACAGTTTATCTGTGTTGTAATGCACTCATCCTATACATGTGAGTAATTGTATTTCTGTGCTGATGTGTACTTTAGCACGTCGTGCTACAAAGGTGAATATGTAATCAATGTGTAAGGCATGTCAAAGATTCGCCAATCTTGATTCAAAATGTTTGGTAGCACAAATTGGGAAGAAAGTGTCTGGTAAAAAACCGGTCATGGCGTGTTTACGTCTCCGTGACAACTCTTTTTTTTTTAATATTGTTTTAACACCCGTGACTTGGTCTGTTATTATGTTAAACTTTGTTCATAGTTCCTACCCAGAAATAATGCTATTTTCTCTCGGCAGCTATTCTACGCTTGCGTAAAACCTTGCTTGTGTCACACAGTGATAGTTAATAAATGCAAGTTTCTCAATGGAGTTCATATTTGCTGATTACTGGTCCTCGGATAGATGCAGGCCACTGAATGAACTACGTGACATTATAATATGTGTGGCGATTTCTGCTAGTAAAAACACACAACACACTATTTTGCTCTCTATTGGCTGCATATTTGTTGATATGGTTTTTAGCTCTACATAGGGGATGGCGAGTTGTCCGTCGTCCGTCTGTCGTCCGTCGTCCGTCGTTAACTTTTGCCTCGTTAAGACGATAGGGACTTCATTTTTCATCCGATCTTTACCAAGTTTTTTTTACTAGTTTATTAATATCAATGAAAGCTCGGACAAGCTCGAAAACCAGCCAGATTGGACAACGAACACCGGAGTTATGATCCTTGATTTAGTTTAAAGTACTGTATTTTGCCTGGTTAAGACGATAGGGCCTTCAATTTTAATCCCATCTTTACCAAACTTAAACAAACGGCTATATCGGACCAGGAACACCAGAGTTATGTGCCTTGAATTATTGAAAATGCCATTTTCAACCTTGAAACACCATAGCGCCTTCATTTTGTATTCGATCTTTCCCAAACTTGGCCAGATTGTTGATATCAATAAATGTTCGGAAGAGTTTGAAGATCAGCCAGATCGAAACAGTAACACCGAAGTTATGTCCCTTTGTCAATATTTGGTAATGTACACGGGAAACCCCAGGGGTCGTGGGTTCAAATCTCACTGGAGGCACGTTTTTTTCATAAGAAAGCCTTGATTCATGTGTTGAATCTTTTTTCTTTTTTTTTCTTTAAACCTTGGTTCATTTTCCTTTAATTGGGAGCTTAGGGGCCCTTGTTGGATCAGATTTACATAGAGTTATAGGGAAGAACTTCAAAAATCTTCCTTGAAGCTGCAAGAGATAAATGTTTAATATTTTTTATTTTTTATCAGATTATGGATCCTCTATCCATTTCGTTCAAAAGGTGACCATGGGGTCAAATTTGACCCCGCCCAAGGGGTCACAGTTTTACATAGATATATAGATTTATATAGGGAAAAATATCAAAAATCGTCTTCTCTGAAACTATAAGAGCCAAAGGTTTTATTTACCATCAGCTTATTGTCGTCTACAAGTTTGTTCAAATGGCGTTCCTGGGGTCAAATTTGGTACCGCCCCAGTGGGTCATAGTTTTACATAGACTGATATAGGGGAAAACTTAAAAAATCTTCTTCTCTGAAACTACAAGCGCTAAAGATTTAATATTTTGTATTTGCTTTCAGCTTATGTTCTTTTACAAAGTTTGTTCAAATGACCCTGGGTCTAATTTGGCCCCACCCATGAGTCAATTTGACATAGATTTTAAAACTTTAGAAATCTGCTTCTCTGAAACTACAAGAGTCAAAGGTTTATTATTTTGCATTTACACTCAGCTTATAGGCCTCTACCAAGTTTGTTTGAAGTGATCCTGGGGTCAAATTTAGCCCAACCCAGAGGTCACATGTTTTACATAGACTTAAATAAGGAAAAACTTAAAAAAATCGTCTTCTCTGAAACTAAAAGAGGTTTAATATTGTGTATTTACCATCAGCATATGGTCCTCTACTAAGTTTGTTCAAATGGTGACCCTGGAGTCAAATTTGGCGCTGTCCACGGGGTCACATATTTAGGTGCATATTTTACATAGACTTATATAGGGACAAACTTAAAAAATCTTCTTCTCTGAAACTACAAGAGCCAACAGTTTAATATTTTGTATTTACACTCAGCTTATGGTCCTCTACCAAGTTTATTCAAATGGTGACCCTCATGGCCCTCTTATTTGACAATATCATATTTATTGTCAGCAGCTGCTCACTACATGGTAAGATGTAGCCGTGAGCTGTATTTTCTTGATAATTACTCAACTTCTACGACGTTTAGGCATTAAAATCGCGTTTGAAAACCATTATTCACGCTAAAAGAATTAAATCATCAAGGAAACAATTATGAGAGTTGTCTAAAATTAAATATTCATCAAAATGCGAAATATTAGTTATAGACCTTTTTTTGTTTTTCACTTTTCGTCATTTTGAAAATTATGTTTGTTGAGCCAATGTTTATTTCTTACAGTCTTTCTTTCTTTGTTTATGTTGTCTTTATTGTATTCTTTCTTTTTCTCCTTTTTCTGTTTTCTGTATTGTTATTCTTCACTCCAAAGTCTGAAAGCTATCCTTACTTAACCGATTTATCCGAGCTATTAATTGCACGCATCAGTACATATAATGTTACAGTCCAACACATTCTTACATCCAATGTTCATTGTTGCAATATCCCATTAGGTGGTCCCGACTTAATTCTATTAAGCGATAGGAAAGCTTGAATTAGCAGGATTTTATAATGATTATTTCGACAATAATATATGTTTAAAAACATTTTTTACTGAAACAAATGCAATAACCTGTTTAAAATTACCTATTAAATGTTTTAATTTTGCAACATGCACATTTTAAGCCTAAATTAAAGTTTTATTTCGTACCCCAGCCAACCCCGTTTCCGCTTCTTGGAGAAGAGTTGGATGGTGTATGAAAGTTAATACTCGGAACACGTAATGCTACTATGTGTATTCAGTGAGTAGCTCCATTTACTAATCTCCGCCTACCATTGCGTGTGTAAAGTGGAAAGCACGCACAAATCAGAGGAGAGAGATATGGTAGCTGATAATTAAGAGGGTTGCTAGCTAAATTTAGATCAGACTACACCAATTACCAACCAATAAGAGGGCAGGGAAAAAGTTCCAGAGTAAATTCGGAGCTATTACACAGAATCTCTTAATTTTGATTGGTTGACAAGGTAAAAAACCCAAAAAATCTTACTAAAAATTTAAAATTCAACTTTTGAAGAGTACTTATAAAGGTTAAATCATACATTTGTGCAATGTATTCATAATGTGTTGCATAATCAAAAAAAGAAGTATATTTTACATTTTCCTCATGTTTCTACATGCAAGTAGGTGGGTCAGCACCATCAGACCCAAACAGCTTTTTCAAAACATACTCAACGTATGGCTTGTGTATGTTTTTTTGATAAACTAAGATAGGTCTTTCAAAAAAAGTAAATAAAAATATAGCTTCCTATATTAGGGAACTCAGTACAGAGTTTAGAGCTATAAGGTAGGCCTATGGAAAATGAATTGGTGTAGTATGATCTAAAAGGAATTCGCTAGACATTGTGTGGGTTCAACTAATGCTCACGTGCAGATGTGAACGTTTAAAAGGAATCCATCAGAGAGTGGGAGGGTTTAACTAAAATACGGTTATAGACCACTTATTCGGATTGTAAAGAAATAAGTTATGCAGATCCCTGTTTCTCCCTTGAACTTATTTTTTATAAAAATTCGAATTTTCTAATTCAGTTGAAGAGAGGTTCATTTCAATTGAAAAGAGGTCTAATTTAATTAAAGAGGGATGAAGTCACCATAATTAAACATCTTTTCAATTAAATTAGACCTATTTTCAATTGAACTGAACCTCTATTCAATTGAATGGAACCGAACGAGGTTCAATTAATTGTTAATTGAGTTTATGTTAATTTGGCGTTCCATAGCATTGCTCTCTAGAATGTGGCATGGTTGAATTTGTTCATGCTGATGCAATTTTCAAGCCAGCAAGAGCTTTTTAGATTATCTAGGTTTGTTAGGGACGCATTTATTATTCGCAAAACTGCAATGTATAATGAGTAAAAAATGTATGTTCATCCTCATTGGACATGACATGTAAACTATTAAAACTTAAAAGTTTACATGAAACTATGTAATAGGAATAGTTAAATCATTATAACAGGGTAAATACGTGATCCAGAGTGAATGTGTGAGACATTTCGGGCGTCAGAGTGAATGAGTGAGTTGTATGAGTGTATAGTATGTATGATTGTGTGTTTGTACTTTTTCATTGTTTAATGTAAAAATTGCATTGACCTGTCACATATTAACAAATATAACATGTATTTATATGACGAGAAACATTTGTTTAAGTCATAAATAAAGAATATGTTCTGTTCTGTTCTGTTCTGTTCATGCTGATGTACTTTAGTGTTATGTCCGGTTGACTGCCACTTGAATTCCTAATCCTATCGATGTACTTTAGTGTTATGTCCGGTTGACTCCCACTTGGATTCCTAATCCTATTGATGAACTTCAGTGTTATGTCCGGTTGACTCCCACTTGGATTCCTAATCCTATTGATGAACTTTAGTGTTATGTCCGGTTGACTCCCACTTGGATTCCTAATCCTATTGATGAACTTTAGTGTTATGTCCGGTTGACTCCCACTTGGATTCCTAATCCTATTGATGTACTTATTTACTTATTTGTAATGTAAAAATCGCGTTGACGCCTGCCGCCATCTCCTGAACCTTCTAACATAACTGTTGTACTTACTTGTAATTTGACATCCGATTAACACCTTATTTCCACCCCATCCCCTCACACCTGAACTTGTAACACCGCATAAGTACTTACTTGTAATGTAGAAATATACTAAGGGCTGGCAGAAGGAAGACAAGACTGGCAATTTGGCACCCAAGGCTGATAAATATGGATACTTTTAACTCCTGAATATAAACAAAGAACAATATATTAAAGAAGAGATTAAACAGCACATTACATTATGTTTGCATACTAGTATGTGATTAGATGAATTGAAAAATAAAAAATAAATACAAATGGTATAAAACTGAAAATGTCATGCTATCAAAAAAGATATAAAAGTCGAAACGGAAAATCAGTATTCAAGGGCCGCTCGCACTCAACTAAATATTCGATAGACACAACACTAACACGAATAGCCCAGTTCGGTAACATGGTTGGCTTCCCTTTAATGGGAAATACGGATTTGTCATATTTTTGATTTCCTGTGAGCAAATTACTTTTCTTATCTCAAAACCGAAGAGCTTGTAAAGACATATTTTCTAACGATAATTGGTAGGTATGTTTAATGACAGAAATGCATATCATTGGTTTCACAGTATGTTGCTTATCTGGTGACAGCTCTTGTAAAATGAGGTAATAGAAGATTTCCTGATACCAAGTAGAAGTATTTGTTTTTTAAGGTACCTTATGAGGCTAAAATCTGAAAATATGCCTAAAGTGAAATTTCGACTTTGCACGAACCGAAAAAGTGTCTTCCTTTGTACCAAAACCGGAGTACCTTTCAATTTTATACGCTATAATGGGTTTTAAATTCTGAAACTAAGCTGTGCAGAAATATGAGGAATAGAGAATTTATTGTTTGAATTTTACTAACAACGTCCTACACATTCCTGTTTTCTCCATTAGTTCAGATAAAATAATAATTCAATGGCATAAAACTGCAATAACACACATTTATTAGTCTATTTATAAGATATATGGGTGTAACGGATTGCATTATATACTATTCCGGTGTGTACCATAACACATCATGAAGTGCCCTGGCCTACAAATCACCAGTTAGTCGATAAAACATTTTGAAACAATGTTGGGTGGTCTTAGTCTTTGAATCATAACTTCTATATTGTCTGTGTTTCCTTGCATAATCTGGTCAAAATGCAGCATTTAATGACTATTTTACATGACTTTTTGCTCAATTAAAGGTTTGTGGTGTATTTTGTTCATAAATTAAAATGCTGTACATTTTGAGAATACCTTTCTTCTTCATAATATTGAAGAAATGTCATGCATGAGTAACTTCGAGGTCTAAACCCCAAATTAAATTTCACTAATGGTTCGGTACGTAGAAGACAATGTCTGAGAAGTTTATTTGATCAAAATATATTACACGGTTCTTTGTTTTTTTTTATGACTTTTTCTAATTATAACGGTATAACGCGTCAAAAAAACCTGGATGTTTGTGGGGTAAAAGGCTATTTAAATGCATGAATTAAACCGAAAGGGCTATTGGTGTTTACGAAAGCATCTGTTTTGCTATTTGGTCAACTTTATCGGTCAATCGGATATGTCCGATAGATATTTTTGAAAAATGTCGCGACTCTTATAGGTATCGGACCTGTATTGTTTTGCTTGCGGGGTCGTATCCCTCGAACGTAGCAAAAATAATCCAAACGTGAGCAAGGCATAAAAAGGCAATTCATGCTGTGCCACTTTTCTTGTGAATTTTCTTCCTGCTCCAACGGTCATGCAGATGTCAACACAAACATGACATTTTCTGACAGGATTTTATTTTGGCGAATAACAAAAAACACACACGATTATCGACCCCAGTCTGGATGTTTATCATTATATCACATAACTTAACATGTGGGAATGTAATAAAACCAGTCTACACTTTCGATATACCACTAGTTATATAAGTATGCAAATAAGCCTAGTATGCGCTGTCGGTTTCGCGTGTTAACGCGACAGGCAAAATGCAATAAAAGTCGATATGTGAGTTATGTTATAAATAGAATCTAACATTCGTTCTCATTCATTATTGAATTTATTAAACTCGTTAGCAAAAATGATATAATGCTCGGAAAGAGACTCGCATTGTATCATTATGCCAATTCAGTAATGAATGAGTACTCATGTAAGATCCTCTAATGTCTAATGACAGGAATGTTTATCATTGGTTTCACAGTATGTTGTTTATCTGGTGACAGGCCTTGTAAAATGAGCATTTTCCCTATTTGTTCAATGAGCCAAATTAATAGCGGTCCGAGCCCAACTGGTCATTGGAAAAGCATGGAAAGCTTGCTTATTTACTGATGACATGCTACATGACCGAGCAGTTCAGGTATTTCAGTTGAGGCCATATTAAAGTTATTTCCTCTTTTTTAGCATTGCTATATTGAATATTATCTCGGTTATAGCTAAAACAAAAGTACATTGTACTTGACTTCAATGAAGACAAATAAGTTAATAATTTAGCTGAAAAACCTGCTTTATATACTGAGGGAAAAAAGTTTAGCAAGTTTTTGTTGCACCCTGGAAATAATACATTTTTGGTTGTAAAATCAAGAAACTACTGCCATAGACACAATATTTTATTAATCTCACATCAATAACAGTCGAACATCTTAATGACGTAACGAATAAATGAACGTAGGGGTCAAGTCCGTCAAGTCCCAAAATGTCAGTATATCTTGTATACAGTATTATTTTATCTAAAAAAACTTGCTAAACTTTTCCCCCTCAGTATATGTTTACTTCATACAAAAGCTTTATTGAGCGGGCCCCGTCATTCAGCTGCCGAAGGCAGCTGACTCTTTTATGGCTTTAGAATATGTCTATGGTTAACAGACTGTGAATCATGTAGCCGACAATAAGCATGCATTACAACTTCAATTCCTAGGGAACCCGTCTAAAAAACTTGAATGGTATAAACACATATATTTCAATGTTCAAAGCTTGCCGTTTTATTGCCTCAAGTGACGTGTTCGTAGAGCGGCAATATTTCCGGGATCTTCACGTCTGGGAGCTTTTACGGAGCATAATAAAACTGAATGAAGCGCAAGTATTGGAATGGAATAAGTCAAATCTGTATTTTAATGGAATAATAACTTTTTATGGAATAATACCCATTTATAATGCGGTATTCTCGTAAATACCGTCGTGTTATATATGTTTTCGTAATTGCACATGTAATGGTAAGGTAGCAATGAACAGTTTATTTGAGTTTTTCACATTGATAACGCAATCTTATAATTACACATGGTAGCAGTGAGACGTCTGTTGTAACGCACACGCTAACGCACACGCATCCCTTACATGTGATAACCTGTATTTATGTGCTGATGTGTACTTTAGCACGTCGTGGTCCAAAGTTGAATTGTAATCAGTATGTAAGGCAAATCAAGGTATTTGAACAGAGAGAAGCGAGGTCGCCCACCTTGATTGAAAATGTTTGGTAGGAACAACTGATGGTAAAACTCGGGACGAATGTGTCTGGTAAGTAAAAAAACCAGTCCTGGCGTGTTTACGTCAACATTATTTTTTTTCAATATTGTTTTAACACCCGTGACTTGATATGTTATAATGTTAAACTTCGTGTCCAGTCCCTACCCAGATATATGTTATTTCCTCGCGGCAGCTATTTTACGCTTGCGTAAAACTTTGCTTGTCTGATATTTAATTGAATAACGCAAGTTGCTAATGCAGTGTATGTCTAACAGTGATTTACAGTAAGGGTTCATACTATTGGGTATGTAAATTATTACTCTTGGACATGCAGAATGTAATATCCAACTTACTGTTAGCAAATTATGCTTAAAGCTGAAGAGATTTTACTGAAAGGGACATAATCTTTTTAAGTAATTACCGAACTGGGCTATATATACGAGGCAAATGTATGTGACGTGACAAACATAAACTCGCTAACAATAGAGCTACCAATTACGTGGTCCCGCCTTAATTCCATCAAGCGATGGGAAAGCTTATATTAGAAGGATTTTATAACGGATATTTCGACAATAAAACACGTTTAAAAATACGTTTATTGAAAAAATACGATAATTTGTTTAGAATTATCTTCTAAATGTTTTAAGTTTACAATATGCAAACTTTTTAAGCCGAAATTTAGGTTTTATTTCATACCCCAGCCAACCCCGTTTTCGCTTCTTGACGAAGGGATTGGATCACAGGGGGTCGGCACGGTGTTGGGATGGTGTTTAAATGGTTTGGTATAGAGTCCTAAAACCCCAAATATCGAAAACCCATATTACTAAGTATACATATTAACAAGGGGTCCGGCTCCCAAAATGCCATTCTGTGCAGAGAACATGTATAACTGGCCAGAAAATAAAGGATTAACATGATAATCCATTCACATAGGGCTCTATTTCAAGCTATAAAACGTGTGTATCTAAAAATCATATTCATTTGTTCATAACATGTACCACCTTTTGACACCAGACAACCGAAACGACTAATTTACACCAAAATATCTAAGTAGGAAGAGATCGCGTAACACCACGCCACCTCACTAAAACGAGCTTCCCGAGAAGGCAGCATGCAAAAACGCTTCAGCCGATTGAAAACAAACATAAAATGTTTCACAAACCTTTGTGCTTCAACTCGTGAAAGTCCAACTGCTCTATAGCGAGACATTTTTTGATTGTCACAAACGAATTTCTACGGTGACTTCCATATTGCTGTTGTTGTTGTTTTCTATACTATATCATCTAGACGTTTGTTCATTTGTGAAGAAAATGAATAAACGTCTAGATGATCTAGTCTAAATAACAACAACAACAACTATGGCAGTGGCCTTGGGATTTCGTTCGGTAAAATAAAAAAATGACTCGCTATAGAACAGTTGGACTTTCACGAGTTGAAGCACAAAGGTTTGTGAAACATTTTATGTTTGTTTTCAATCGGCTGAAGCGTTTTTGCATGCTGCCTTCTCGGGAAGCTCGTTTTAGTGAGGTGGCGTGGTGTTACGCGATCTCTTCCTACTTAGATATTTTGGTGTAAATTAGTCGTTTCGGTTGTCTGGTGTCAAAAGGTGGTACATGTTATGAACAAATGAATGTGATTTTTAGATACACACGTTTTATAGCTTGAAATAGAGCCCTATGTGAATGGATTATCATGTTAATCCTTTATTTTCTGGCCAGTTATACATGTTCTCTGCACAGAATGGCATTTTGGGAGCCGGACCCCTTGTTAATATGTATACTTAGTAATATGGGTTTTCGATATTTGGGGTTTTAGGACTCTATACCAAACCATTTAAACACCATCCCAACACCGTGCCGACCCCCTGTGGATTGGATGGGGTATGAAAGTTAATACTCAGACCACGTAATGGTCTTGTGCAATTTAGTGACAAAAAGTCCGTTGAGTGTTTTTTTTTAAACCAGTTTCTTTCTAGGGTGCACCGATGCATCTAAACGCACTGTTACCCTACTGCCATCCCAATAAAACGGGACAGTGTTGGTATTTAACTGATATGACAATGATGGCATATGAAGAGCATTATTTTATACCGCAAACAATACTCATTTTAAAACAGACCCGTATGCATCTTTCCCTGAATTTCATAATGTAAATTTAAAAACTATTTACATTTCTCATTTCCATCATTACTTTAAAATTGGAATTATAATTTCATTATTTTTTACAGTTTAAAAACCATGTGCCGTGTATGAAATGAATTACAATGTTTTGAAATGCATTACTGTGCCTTAATTTTTAAAAGCTGCAAAAAAAACCACTAAGGCCCGTATCGCGTTAATCAAACACTAACGATTCGGTTTGGAATGTTGATGCACACCAAAACAGCTGGGGTTACCGTCAGTGGAAATTTAAATACCCTATGGGATACATTATGTAAAAGTAGAGTCAGGCGGATAATGCATCATACAGTAGCAACACATCAAACAGCCCGGGAAACGATGCCTGTTTTGACTCAAACGAGAGTGAAACTACTTCTATAGTCAGCATGCTCGTCAGCTATTACACCCATAGAACCTATCTGAGGCCTCGTAATCATGTGAACTGGGATGGAGCAAATGCTCATAGACGTGTGCAACAATATTCCACAGCACACATTAATGACTAATATCGCCTATTAATGCTGCCTTGTTTGTTAGATATTCTAACACGACCTCCGCATTCTTTCATATACACAAAGAAGAGAGACAGCTGTATGTTATTCTACGATAAACACAGCTGTTCCATTAATTCCCCGCGTATATTTCATCCGTTGGAAGCGCCACGTTACATGACGTCACTTGGTAAATATACGTCACGAAGACAAACTCAACAGTAATTTTAATGAAACGTTAATTACAACAAACTTGACATGCTGCCAAACCGTGCACACCCCCGATATAAACTCATCATATACATCAGTACATATAACATTAATAAGCATCTTGAACAAGGTGATAACGTTTGACGTCATACAGCGCAAGCTATATGACGTAAGCAATGACTCAATTGTTTGTCACGTGACTACTAGAGTATTGAAAAGCAGAACTCTGCATACGGGGGCGCCCAATGGAACAGCCTGTAAACATAGCAGCCTGATTACCTTGACCTCCGAGATAATATATAGTGCCCCAACAATAGCGTAAACAATGGCGTTATTGTTGTGTTAGAATCGAAATAATAAATACATACCTGTATTTTATCCGTGAATAAAATACAGTTAGTCGTTCGGATGCGAGTAATTAAATCACTCGTTCTAACGCACTCGTGATTTAATTACTACGCATCCGAACTTCTAACTGTATTTTATTCACCGATAAAACAGAGGTACATATTTATTATTTCTTAAATATATAACCTGACGGGGATATCTTTATTTACACTGACGCGTTTTATTGGGATGACAATAGGGTAGGAGTGAGGTTTGGTGCAGCCCAGAACTGGTTTAAACCATCAGCGGCCTTTTTGCCACTGACCGTTCCAAGACAGTAGCCCTATTGCGTACACGTT
This sequence comes from Cyrtodaria siliqua, assembly GCA_037043455.1. NCBI lineage: Eukaryota > Metazoa > Mollusca > Bivalvia > Adapedonta > Hiatellidae > Cyrtodaria > Cyrtodaria siliqua. The sequence continues at coordinate 86,973 of JAWPHD010006391.1, forward strand.
TGTGTTTGTGACATAAATGCCTTGCTTATTATCCCCCGCCGAAGGTGGAGGGATATTAATGTGGCGTTGTCCGTCCGTCCTTTCCTCCGTCCATCCGGAGACATACCTTTATAACCGCTCGTTGGATTTTCATTACACTTGGTAATAATGTTTATCCTGATAGTTGGATGAGACGCGGCTATTTATTTTCCAGAATCATTCCAGTAACGCCGGAGTTATTGCCCTTTAATTGATAACAAATGCTTAAGTCTGTCCGTCCACAGCCATATCTTGATAACCGCTTGTTTGATTTTTTACTAAACTTGATTTTAATGTTTATCCCAATAGTGGGATGTGACGCGGCACATTTATTTCGGAATCGTCTTAGTAACGCCGAAGTTATTGCCCTTAAAGTGATCAATGTCCCCTTGAATTATTCAGGTCCATGTTTCAAATCTCACTGAAGGCATATTTTTTATTTATTTTTTAAATTATTTTCTTCTTCTTTTCATAAGAAACCTTGGTTCATGGGTTTAATTTTTCTATTTTTATTTTTATTTTTTTTTTATATTATTTTTATTATTTTTTGTCTCATAAGAAACCTTGGATCATGAGTTTCATGCAAAAGGGCTATGCGATCCAGAATATAAACTTTTCCAATGAAATAGAAAGAATGGGAGTAAAACTACATACAAGAGATTCTTGCAGTCCTATCATAGTAACATATAAAACACCAAATGATAATGTTTAATACTTAGAAAGATGCTTACAGAATGTTAACCATCGAAATCAAATCATTATACTTGGTGACTTTAACCAGTCACTGGACAGTAACCTGTTCACCACGTTCCTAGTCAACAACAACCTCACCCAACTGATAAGAAACACCAACACACACCCTATTGGGCATATTGGACTTAATTATTACTCCCATAAAAGATATAAAAGTTTCCTCCTTTCCAGTCCCATGCACAGACCATAACCTAATTGTCGCTACTATCTTGGGTTAATATTTAACAGATAATGTATGGTGCTGAGGTCCATATGCAAGTTTATGGACTGGGTAGTCAGACATAGAACGTTATATGGACCGAAGCGAAGCTGAGGTCCATATAACGTTATAGGTCTGACTGCCCAGTCCATAAACTTCATATGGTCCGAAGCACCATACATTATTTGTTATATTATACCGAATCTGACCAACACGTTTTATGATTTATTTTGACGTCGTTTTTTTCACACGTCCGTTAATATAGCTATCGGACCGGGCGCCCGGTCAATATGCAACTTTATGGACCGGATGACGTCACATTAAACAAAGAGTGGGATATGCAAATGAGGTGTAATATATAAGGATTATCATCACAAACATTGCTGTAGGTGCATCTATTCATAAAACACAGCATACCCGTGATTATTTAGGTATGGAAGCCCACTGAAGTACCAAGATTATCTGATAGTAGCCGAAGTAATGGGATGAAGTAATCAGAGTGATAAATATCATATGGTCAGGTAATTAAAACGTAATTGTTATACAATTTTACATTTCTTGTATATCACATGTATTACTACATTATACACACCTGCTAATATTACGCTCAGTCTAGCCCTTTAGTACCACTATAAAAGTCAATGCATTAACATAGTACATCTTTTTTTTCAAATCTACTATGGTGATGAATTTCAAAAATACCTATATCTAGTCGAATTTATGAAGGGTCAAAGTCATGATTTGTACTAATTAAAAATAATCCGAACACATTTCTTCCACCCGAGGATAATACATCATTCGGCGGGGGATATCAATTCATCGAATTAGCTTGTTAACATTGTAATTGGTTTTAATAAGTGTTTTTGGCTGACTGTGTTCTGTGAAAGCTACATTTCCTGTTCTACTGTAATACCTACCTTATGTATCTTGTACATGAGCTGCCGTTGTAGGGTCGTTATTCATGTCAATAGAGAACACACCAATAGCAAGATCTTGATTTATCATCAACTAATTCATTGGTCTTGTAAATATACTCATTTAAATACAGGAATTATGACCAGATCTTTAAAAACAATTACACTGTACACAGGGTTGTTAGTGGTAGTGAATTTGACAAATTTAGCCTTACAAAAAAAAAAAGTTATTTACTATCGCTATTGTTGAGATAGACAGATATTGCATTTTTCAAATGTGGATAGAAAATTTGAAATTTTGAATTAAAATGAAAATGTCATTTAAAAATGATTATTTGCATGCACTGTTTTGCGACATTTACATCTGAGTAATGTTGTATATAAATACTGTAAGGGGATCCCTTGGAAGCAACAAACACAAACAAGAGATAAAAGTAGCAGACTCGGTTTTATTGAGTCTGTTCATGAGAAGTAATGTCGAATGCAACACATCTCACGCCTGCTATCACCGGCTTAAGCGATATTCTACTTTAAAGCCACAATGATCGGGCTTGAAGATCCCAAAGGACCAGTAAGTAATAACACTACTTATTTGTAGTCGGGGCAACTTTTTACGGCCGCCACACAGCACTAAACAAACGCAAGTGTGAATGTCAATAAGTACTGAAAGGGGGTCCCTTGGAAGCAACACAACAAACAAGAGATAAAAGTAGCAGGCTCGGTTTTATTGAGTCTGTTCATGGGAGGTAATATCGAATGCAACACCTCTCACGCCTCCTATCACCGGATTAAGCGATATTCTACTTTAAAGCCACAATGATCGGGCTTGAAGATCCAAAAGGACCAGTAAGTAATAACACTACTGATTTGTAGTCGGGGCGACTTTTTACGGCCGTCACACAGCACTAAACAAAAGCTAGTGTGAATGTCAATAAATTCTGAAAGGGGATCCCTTGGAAGCAACAAACGTAGCAGAATCGATTTTATTGAGTCTGTTCATGAGAGGTAATGACTTTGTATAAAACAGAAATTTACCGATCACTTTTTTTTTTCGATTTATAGGATGGAAAATAAAAGGAAGAACAAACGTGGATAAATAAAAATCATGCTGATGTCTTATTTTCTCGAACTACCCTTCAGTAGCGTTAGGCATTTTGTTAAGTAACTTAAGGATTGGTTTGACATTTCTGAGATACAGAAAAGTGATAATGTCCTATTGGGAAAAAAATGACCACTAGTTAAGTGATAACGCTAGCTGAACTTAAAAATAATTGATATAATGTGTTTCATCTCTACGATTACAAAATGGCCGATCGTTCGATTCATGAAGACTTCATATGTTATACTTATTTATGTGCGAGATTAATCCCATACATGTACAGAGAGGCCGGTAAATGCTTTTATTACGTTTATTGTATAATATACTTTGTTTAAAAGTAGGGATATAAGGTGAACGGGAAATGTAACATTTACAGAACATAGTCAATTAAAACACGTATTCAAAAAAAAAAAAACAATGGCGTTTTAAACCAGGTTCTAGCACCAAACCTCACTCTTACCATATTGTCATGCCAATAAAAGGATACAGTGTAAATGAATACATTCCCGCCAGGCTATATTCTCTAACAAACTAAGCAGCATTGACAGGCAGTATAACACAAAGAGGATCTTATACACTCAGTACATTTGAAAACGCACATCTTTTTGCTGATGAAATTTATTATGATCCCATAAAGCTACAACAACAAAATTTTGTAGTATTCATATATCATCTTTTTTTATTCATTTGCCAAATTTCATCAATATCGTACAGAAAATTCTTGTATTTTTACTTATTCAAAGTTACCCACTTCATAAACCAAAGTCACAAAGTTAATATCGCGTGTGACCACCTCGAGCGTTTAACAATGCCTAGCACCTTCGTCGCATTGATGCAATTTTTGTGGCTATAGATCTTTGAGGAATATTCCTCCACTCTTTCACTAACGCACGACGGAGATCAACAATATTTTGTAGGATGGGGCCACCCCACATACAGCAGGCAACACTCGCAATTATCTCGCCCAGAACAATATTCATGTGCTCGATTGGCCATCATTATCTCCGGATATGTCGCCAATCTAGCATGTCTGGGATATGTTAAAAAGGCGCGTGTATGGGCGTGTCCACCCACCGCAAAATATTGTTGATCTCCGTCGTGCGTTAGTGGAAGAGTGGAGGAATATTCCTCAAAGGTCTATAGCTACAAAAATTGCATTAATGCGACGAAGGTGCCAGGCATTGTTAAACGCTCGAGGTGGTCACACGCGATATTAACTTTGTGACTTTGGTTTATGAAGTGGGTAACTTTGAATAAGTAAAAATACATGAATTTTCTGTACGATATTGATGAAATTTGGCAAATGAATAAAAAAAAGATAATATATGAATACTACAAAATCTTGTTGTTGTAGCTTTATGTGATCATAATAAATTTCATCAGCAAAAAGATGTGAGTTTTCAAATGTACTGAGTGTATTTAAGAATATTAAAACAAAATAATAGAAAGCCACTTTTTAATGTGTGCAAGGCGTGTGTCTCATACCAATGTCACGCCCGTACCGAGCTCAAGCATTGGATTTTGAATGTGTCACTCTCGTATGGCTTCTTTAAACAGTCTATACAGTGGCGATTCGTAAATCGCAACAGCAACAAGATTCGCTACGCCATAAATACACTGAGCTACAATACAATAGCATTACGACAAGACACGATTCTATACGAAGCGATGTTACAATACGGAGGACGGAAGCTTATTGTGATTCCTTGTTCATATCTTTCGTTTAAAGTCAGATTATGTTTGTTGTTAACCTTTAATCTGTTCAATATGTTAAATTGATGTCATTTGAAACAAGATGTAAATTTCAACTAGGTGTTTTAGTTTATAAAGCAATTCATAATCTTACACCAATATACATAAGTAAATTAATAACGCTTTCTGAAAATAACAGGCATAATTTAAGATCATGCATTAAACATGACATTAAATATCCTAGACCTAAATCCGAATATTTAAAACAATATTTTACCTATGTTGCCATGCGGACTGCAGAAAATATCCGGACTTCTGTTTCTATTTATGCTTGCAAATACAATTATAAACTATTTCTATTTCAAGATAACAGGTGTTCTGCTCAATTTAAGTGGTGTTAATTGTGAATGCATTTTTTTGTATGCTAGCTTGTAACATATTATTAATGTTATGGGCATGTATTCACTTTATATTGTTTATTAGTTGCTGTTCTTATTAGAAAGCCTCATGGAAGATAAGTGTTGTGCAATTGTTTGTATAATCTTAATGAGTTGTACCTTGAATAAAATAATTTATTATTATTATTTACTTAGGGAGATGAATTAGACTTGGTGTCAAGTATTATTGTATGCTACACGCATCAAATATGTCTTAAATGACTCGATATTCCCATTAATTGAAACCACTGATTGGAAACGTACGCTTCGTTAAAAAGGTATGCTAAGAGTTGAACGTTTGAGTTGGCATAAATAATGAGGGCTAATACTCGTTATTAGCCATAGTTATTTGGAGGCACCCCACTGTTTTGTACGCTAGATCTGCTATTGTAATGTTCTTTTAACTGCGATTGCGCAAGCCTTCCGGCCAAAAAATTAAAGAGAACGTTATGTAATTTTTCATGTTGAGTAAAATACTGAATTTTGTCCTTCCCTTTAAGTCATTTTATTTCGTAGTTTGCAATAGCTTAATGATCTGATGTTAACAAGTATTCCGCCATACTTTCTATTCATGATGCTTTCAAATGAATCAGAATCTGGCGTTATTGGATACTTGCCAGATTCCCCCTTACATGTAACACTTATTGCGAGATAATAGCTTGAGTTTTAAAGGTAGGAAAGGTAAATTATTAAATGGCATTAGCAGTTCATCACATTTGTGATAACAGACTAGGACAAATGTAATGTGCATGTTTCATAAATAACAACAATATTAACAATATTTCTGATCACCTTGCAGTGTCGTACAGGTTTACTCAAATTAAAACAATAATATATATATACATATATAAACATATGTCATTAATAAATAAATGAAGAAATACATAAAGACAAAAAAAAAGGATAAAATAATACACTAATAATAAATAACTAAATAATCTAAATATATAAAAATGCTAAATACTTATATGAATAAATAGTTTAAGGACTTCACAAGGTCACTATTAACAAAATAACAATAATAATAATAATAGTAATAGGCATAATATAAGTCTATAATATCTATACACAGACATTTCATAAAAAAAAGAAAAAGGAAGAAGCAGAAGAAGAAGAATAAGAAGAAGAAGCAGAAGAAAAAGAAATGCAAATACATTATACACACATACATAATTAAAGCAGGAATAATTCAATAAATACAGACTGGACTGTTGACTTTCATTAACTAATAAATACATATTTCGAGATATGGATGCTATTACCAAACCGGGTAATTAGTACAGTAATGTACGTAAGTAATATACATATGTTTTGAAAGTCAGTCATTGCTTCCATATGTTGTTTAATACTTCGTGTGTGACAAGATGGGTCGTCCAATCAGAAAAAAAAAGAAAGAAAAAAAGAAAAAAAAAAGAAGAAATAAATCAATCAATAAATAAATAATAATAAAAAAAATGACACTAATAATAATAATAAAAAAGCATTATGCATCAATAAATTCATAAATATATGAATGAATAAATAAATATATAATTAGCTAAATACATAATATATGTCAATAGATAGATGAATAAATAAATAAATAGATAAATACATTTTAATATATATTTGAGGTACAGGTACCTTACATACACAAACCAATAATAATAATAATAATATTAATAATAACAATAATAATAATTATTTATAATAATATCTTTAATTCATAATTCTGAGAAACTGACCAATTGGTGACCAGGAATTTGAATTCTCTAAATTCTGGTAGACGATACCTCGGTCTGTTTCCTAGCTGTTCCATAGTTTACTGTTCAAATTAATATCTTTACAGTATGATTATTTTACAACCCTGCGTATTTCATTCACATTTATGCAAAATGATTCCATATATGTATCTTTCAAAATCGAATCTTTAAAATTATCATTTGTTTACTCAGCCAAATATTTTTTATTTTACTATGCAACCTAAGGATAAACCCGAGAAACACAAATGTTATCACCTAGTGTAAATAGCTTCAAATGCAAACTTATCAATAGCTTTAATAATAATAATAATAATAATAATAATTAATAAGCAAATAACATACTTCGAAGGGAACTAACTGTAAAGTAAATTAATTAATAAAACTAGATATGGTTAGAAACTAGTTATTCATTTAATTTTTATTCTGTTTCATTAATCGAGCCTGTCAAGAGGTGTTGTGCTTTCTGGGCAGGGAAGTAACCGGCCAGTGTCAGAGACTGGGCCGTCTGTAATGACGATGTTGTGCGCTGCTCGTTTAAGTGTCCCGGCTGTGGAGGACAAGCCTGAATGGTCGTGGCGAAGCAAATCATCAGCTTTTATACTGGTTAGCGGCGGTGCCACAACAGCCCTCAGTAAAAGAGCTCAGGTAATGGGGTGGAAGGCAAGTTCAAGAATGGGTTTCACAAGGCTCGCATGCATTTCCCCAACTTTATTCATTCCTGGTCGGCCCACTTTGTAACCATGGTTCGCATATCTGGTCAATCGGCACCACTCCCAGTAATACTTCTATTCTAGTAAGATATTTTAATTTGTATGGATACTCGGGTTCAAGAATTGGTTCTCTCAAACACAATATTCAATCACTCATGAAATACTTCACGGGTAGGCGCATTTCCTATTTCGACGTTTGCCTTAGTTAAGAAATCGGATTGTGATTTGAGTTTGATACCGCCTCTTAGCAGCACTTGATTATTTCCTGGACGAATACTTTTTTTTGGGGGGATACACTTGATAATCACGACTTGTGGCATGTTTTACTATATTTGGTCATCTAGGGGTTCTTTCTGCGGATGGAATGTCTGTTGGCTCCACTATTGAGTTTAGATTGTTCTCGGTGCTATATACTCCGCAAAAGTCGCGCTATCGTCATGAAGTGTTCACGGATCATTTAATGATAGTCGTGGGCTGTGGCTGTTACAGTTGCAACACTTTGTCGTTTTTCCTCCTTGACCTTTTATTCGGAAAGGCACTCCTATTAGGTCTGATATCACAATTTTGAAGACGGTTCCGGTACGGTACTGTTAGCAGTTTCAGTACGAGTCCCTTAACCTAGCCACGTAGCAATGATAATGAGTATTGATACTGAAGCACTGGTCAAAGTTATTAATAATTGGGCACCCACGTATTACCGTTTTATTCATCTGGTTAGACAAGCCCACAGCATATGCAGAGGTTTGTAAGATTGATCAGAGTGGCAGAAATGTAATATTTTCACCTTGTAAACACCGTCATAGTTTCATCCGTACTGAAGAGTTTTGTCTCTGCTAAATCTAGATTACAACGGTTACATGGCACACCCTTTTAGGATTGGTCTTTAGGGAGGGGCGAGTGGGGTGGGGTGCGGCAGTACCCTCCACTGTCATCACTTTGAATCGGCCTCGATGCGTTCCTGCGTTTTGCTTGGATATCCAATCCTGTCTCTCTATTCCAGTTTACTGTCACTCACACAACAGCTGTACAATGGCCTTTCTTAAATTTTGAAATTCATTTCCGGTCTAGTAGGAAATATAGTATCTCTTTTAAACTGACTTATGCTATTTCTTTCAATCATTAAAACCACTTATTTTTCTTTTTTACAACATATATCAACTAATAGATAATAGTTATATTATATTTTCAATTCTGCGCATGCGCAAACTCTGTTTAAGAGATATAAGGCAATCTTGATTTTTTTAAAACTTGCGGCGTTCCTGTTAGTTTTCTACACAGCTTGCATTTGTACAATCATTAATAATAATTATAAGAATAGTATAAGGCAAATAGTTTATGCATATTACTTAATGATGAATATATTTAACCAATGATATATTTAAACCTACGGTAGTATAAGAATAAAAATATAAAAAAACAACTAATCACTGTATTTGATTATATGTAAGCAAATGGTTTAAAGCCAAATTATACTGGAATAATATATCGAGACGCTAATTTTAGTGATTGATAACAAATTTAAGATTGTCCCTTTAAAGGGAAACGTCAGTCTTGCAGTATTTATCAAACATTGAAATTATCATCTTGATTTATTTATCTAGTATCATTTTGAATTGATACCTGCTTGTATATATAATTAAATACCATTGTGAGTTTCTTTGTTTTCGTCTTACTCTATCATGTTTAAACATATTGTTGGTGCAATATAATTAACAGTTTATAATATGCAAAAAACTAAATAAAAAACTCTTTAAACTATTCTGATGATTAATATTAACAGTTTAACAAATGTAATTTAAGTATAACATATAACAGGACTTCGTGAGTTTTTCAAAAATCAAGATGGCCGTTTGTCTGTGTTCCTTTAATGTAAAAATATCAGATTGTCATTATATATCTTCTGTTATGGGCTAAACCTTTTTTCGAAATAGAAACATTTACCGTGTTTGGTACAGCCTTCTTTATTATTGATAAAATGTCATTAAGCCACACATCTTAATTCGTCTTAATGTTACACGTTCAATTTATTTTATATCGATTGCACGTTTCTGTTAAACAAATATTGTAGAAGCAGTCATCTGATGTGCAATTATTGTTTGTGATACATGCGATGCTTTAAGAAATGAATCTGCTGTACCAGATGTCGAAACACTTGCTTGAAATAAAGCATAAGTGCAAAAAGAGCCATCTAAGTAGTGCCCTAAAGCCTTAGACATGTCATCTAAATATGCCATCCTTCTAACATAACAACATAATATCTTTCGCCGAAGTGGTCTGGCCAATTCCAATGAATCTGCTTTGAAATGGCATATAGAGGTTGAGTTAGCTCGAAACATAATTTTACTGTTCATAAAGAAATGTGAATTGTATCGGCTTACAATCAGATTGTCTTCGGTATTCGAGCCACCCCAGAGAGAGGGGATGGATACGTAGACATCAATCAACCGTGTCCTACTCTTACTGTTAAATAGATTTCTATGGTTCTGTAACGGTCGGAAGAAATATTCCGACACCCGGAGAACGTCACCATCCGACTGATGGGGGTATGGACAATGTATTGTCTAAGGACTACTCCTCATACTCTTTACCAAAGAAATAAACTTGCGCCAATTGGGCTGGAATGAATATAAAAAGATCGGACAGGGACAGCAGCATTCAAGGAGGACAGTCAACCACAAAACACAGAAACAAACGCGCAAACAGACAAACTAGAAGGCAAAAGTAATAATAAATGCAAACGACATCACAAACACAAAAGGGTTGACAATAGGGCTACCCCCTTGGAACGGTCAGTGGCAAAGTAGGCCACTGGGTGTTTAAACCGGTTCTAGGGTGCACCAAACCTCACACTTACCCTACTGTCATCCCATTAAAATGGGAATGTGTAAATAAAGAAATCTCCGCCATGATCTAATCCCTAACCAACAAGGCAGCATCAATAGGCAATAAAAGTAAATCACAAATATGCTCGTGTAAATATAATACAAAAAAACAATAGCCTAGAAAGCCACAATGAATGTACTCAGTGACTTGGCAGAAGCCAGAGCAACAAGAGAAAACACCATTAAGGGCCCGACAAGAAAGATCATAGACAAACATCAAACGCCACCGTCCCAATGGGCTTTACGTAGGCGTCATCATAGGGTCCACAGCCTGTCCGGTCATCGTACAATTAAAGAGAAAAGCATAGTGGCGAACTGTAAAAGGGTCCACCACCAAGCATGCAGTACGTTCCAAAATGATAGGGTCATAACCTCTTTTGATCAACTTTTTAACAAGTTTAACAAAGATAGTATGAAAGTGATCATGACCAGGAATCTTACGAAGTTTATAAATCACATCACCATAGAAGTCAGGTTGTGATAGTCCTTGTCGCAGAAAAGTCCTTAAATTACTTTTCTATTTGGAAAGAAGATCAGGGTTACGATAATAAAATGTTGCAAAGGTTTTACGAAGTTTATGGTAACGGTAGTCCTCATTGAGTAGCTTTTCAGTTAAACAAAGATTACGAATATCAAAGTCCTCAACTCGAGTACACGCTCTTGAAAAACGAATAAGTTGAGACACATACATCCCATAAGAAGTTCTCGGGGAACATCCCCATCCAAGTGGGGATAATTCACAATGTCAAAATTAAAATCATCTCTCTTGTCATATATTTTGCTAATTATTTCACCCTTTTTAATCGAGAGATCTAAATCCAGAAAAGAAGCGTTATTATCAGATATTTTAGCTTTGTAAAACTGAAGTTCTTTTATGCCTCTCTCACACAGTGAAGAATATCCTTGCGAATATGAAAATTTGAAATTCGCGGCAAATTCGCCGAAAATGATAAGATTGGCCTGGAGAAATACTGAAAAAAGTGAGTCCTAATGAATGCTTCCGAAATTCTTACGAATACTTGCGAATCCTTGCGAATTTCTTACGAACCTTACAATTACTTAACAATCAATTTGCCGAATTTCTTACGAATCCTTTGCGAATGTTACGAATGCTTACGAATGCCGTTGCGAATCTTGCGAATGCTTGCGAACGCCTTACGAATGAAACGACTACACAACGCATGCTTGGCTAATTGCATATACCCATTGCCAATGTTTCTCTTTGTCACTTATTCGCCAGCCTCCTGTTGCGTCTTCCACCTTGGGGCTGCTGCTGCTGCCTTCTTTCTTGTTCTTCTTGCTGCAGAGCAACAACAGCACGGTGTGTAACAACAGCATGTTGAGAAATCAGCACGGCCAGTGTTGCCACTTGCCTCGTAGCCTCGGCCATGGTTGAACTAGAAATGTATATAGGACAAGGGAAGTTTGGGTATTTTATACCATTTTGGCTACCCTAGCGACTCCACCCGGGGCGAATGTGCAATATTTGCATTAAAATCGCTAGAAATTAGCAAGGCATTTGCAAGACAATCTTAATGTTTGTATGTCATTCTCAAGCATTTGCAAGTACTCGCAAGTGTTGGCAAGCCGTTCGCACGCATTCTCAATGCATTCTCAAGAAAATGTCAAAAAAATCGTAACCCATTCGCTTTATTCGTAATGGATTCGCAAGCATTCGCAACTTTTTGTTCGCATTCGTATGGTATTCTTAAGGAAAAGTCAAGACGAATGCTAGCAAATCACTACAAATGCCTTGCCATCAATAAGAATGGCTTGCGATTGCTTACGAAAATGTTGCGAAAGCAATGAGAATATGCTTTCCTGGCGAATTTTAGGAGCATGTTCCTAATATTCGCAATACCCCATGAACGACCGCGAATGCTTACGAACACCTACGAATGTCTGGCGATCACCTTGTGGTCATTGCGAATTGGTGGCGAATTGCATTCGTAAGCCCATTCGCCACCATATTCGCCACTGTGTGAGAGCAGCATTATTTAGGATAAAAATTATTAACCATAGTTGGAAAGAAAGGGTTGCCAATGTTCAATATGTTATCCAGATGCCGAGAGGTGTCATTAAAGGCTTCAATAACATCTGCCTGGGTATATGTCGAAAGACTCAACAGGAAATCTCTTTCAAAGCAAAATAAAAACAAATCTGCGACAAGAGGTGCACAGTTCGTACCCATAGGGATACCAACAATTTGTCTATAAACGGTGGTTCCATACCTGACAATATAAGATATATACAGAAAATATTATCTAATAGGAAGATGAGTGCTTCACAAACTTCATAGCAAGTCCACATAGTATAATTGTCTAAACTGCCGTTAGTAAAAAACGCTTTAATATTATTACATGCCAAAAATGTAGTATTTTCTCTAGCGAATGTTTTTTTGAATAAGAGAAATTAGCTTGTCTTTAATAAGGTGATGTGGTAAGTTTGTATATAGTGTAGAGAACTCATAAGTCCAAAAAGGCTTACTATTTCATGCTGTTATCCCGACCCTATGTGGACTTGCTATGAAGTTTGTGAAGCACTCATCTTCCTATTAGATAATATTTTCGTCAGGTATGGAACCACCGTTTATAGACAAATTGTTGGTATCCCTATGGGTACGAACTGTGCACCTCTTGTCGCAGATTTGTTTTTATTTTGCTATGAAAGAGATTTCCTGTTGCGGTTTATTGTTGGTGCATCATGCCTAGTTCGGTCGCGCACATTATTGTAAACTTTAGAAAAGATGATTAAATGAAGAAACATTTTACTTTAGAGTTAGAGTTTTGAATAAACATTTTATTTAAGCCTTTTGGGGCTTCACTAAGGGTATAAGGCTATTGTGTCATGCCCACTTTTGTATTAGCCTATTGGGTCTTCATCTTTTGTTCAAGCATATTGGGACTTCATCTTTTGTTTAAGAATATTGGGACTTCTTTAAGAGTATCAGGCTTATGGGCCATGCTCTCTTTATGCTCAATTTAGTAAATGATCAAGCAATTTAATAAATGATCAAGCAATGTAATAAATGATAATACATGTGCTATTAATATGTGTTCTGTTCTGTTCAATAAACCGTTTGGATCTCCGCGCTACCTGTTGTATACTTATCGTATAGGGGAACCATCGTAATTAGTAGGTATTGAAACTATTTATTCGGCATGGTGTGTAAAATTGAAATATATTCTGTTGAGATGATAGCGTAATTCTCTAAGTTGTAACGCTGCCGAATACTTTGTCAACTTCATTTTACGTTTTAATAAGAACACTCAACCGTTAAACCGCTATGACTGTAGTAAGAACATATTGTTGGACGAAAACCAATATTCAACCCGTATGTTCATCAGTGCAACATTAATACAAAGGATTATTATTCATAAAAATGTCTCATTGGGATTTTCCTATACAATATTTGTTTTCTATAATAATGTTTAATTTAGCATTTACATTTGAGTATCCCAGTAGTGAATCTGTTTACTCATGCGTCGCATTTTAATAGTTTTCCGGCGGCCTGCTCTAAGTACACTTCTGCAATTGACAAGTACGTCCGTCAGTAAACGATGGAGGGTTTAGACAAACGTTCATCAGTATGTTTAAGTCTGAGAATGAGACTCATATATCTGATTTGGACACAGATTTAAACAAAATAACTCAGGTGTATTCATCAAAATAATGAATAATTTAGTGTGAACTCAACATTTTGAGTTTACTACCAAGCATATTTTAGATTTGAGTATATTAAACAATGCTATAGGTTATTGCATTTGTGTGGCAAATTATTACTTGGAACAAATTCGTTTGACGGAGGTTACGAGTTTGGGGGTCAAAGAATGAGTCGAAGTAATATCAATCCATACATATTCAATAATCTCGTTATTGAATACTTTTATATTGTTGCCTGCTAGTATTATAAAGACATATTGTCTACAATAATTTTGTAAAGAATACTTGTTATTTCCGCATTATTTTGTTTTTGTTCATTTTCGCTCTTTGCGGTTCGGTTTGGTTGGATATTCTTCAAATGGAGTCGCCCATGACGTATTCTAAATCTTTTAATGCTGAATTACGTCTTCTTCTGCATTGTTTTGAGATACAGTCATAAACATAGAACTTATTATGATGTTTGTATAAATATACTTCAATTAAGATGATTTCCCACCGTCATGTTCACGTTTTTAACCGAGAAAGCGACTGTGGGAAAATGTTCTGAACGAACGTAATTGTTTGGATGCCTGTCTATGCTTGTCGTGTTTAAGCAACTTAATCATGTTGATAAATATTGTTAATTTTAATAAAAAAAAAACTGTCTCAGCTGATCTTTAATAAATAGCCGTCAAATTTAGCATTGCAAACATGTTGCAGACAAAACAACAGTAGGAATTTATTTCGAGGATCTTGGCAACCGCGTGAAAAAGCTCGGGTGAAATATCAAAGTATGCAATATCGTAGAATATTGAAAACGTTCTCAGTGAGACACTATGAACATATACAATAATGATGAATATCAGTCATGGTGGTGAGGTACTGTGATTTCTAAATCTCTACTCATTTACAATATTTAAGTGACTAGATAAAACACAAAGGGTCAAGATAACAATCTAACATCAAAAGACAAATGTTGCTATTTCCTGCATCAAACAGTTTTTATTCAAACAGTTTGTATTAATATGTTCTTGATAATTACCTGAAAAGCCAACTTAATTTACACTGTCCTGTTTTAATGGGATGAAGTGTGAGGTTTGGTGCCCCGTAGAACCGGTTTAAACCCCCAGTGGCCTACTTTGCCACTGACCGTTCCAAGGCGGTAGCCCTATTGTCAACCCTTTTGTGTTTGTGATGTAGTTTGCCTTTATTATTACTTTTGCCTTCTTGTTTGTCTGTTTGCGTGTTTATTTTTGTGTTTTGTGGTTGACTGTCCTCCTTGAATGCTATTTTCCCTGTCCGATCTTTTTATATTTCTTTAAGTTCTAAGTTTCAAGTGTCACCAAACGTTAACATTAATATAGGAACATGTATGTTTTCCTTGTCCTAACTGTCTCACTCGATCACGTCTCAGATCTCGGGATTGCATGTATGAGATTAATTGGAAATTTAAAAGCCAAATAAGTTGAAGACAGCAATTATGCGTTTGTTAAAACATCAGATATTTGTTTAGCTTCTCGAACTGGATGATATCCTATTTAATAAACTGAGGCAGTATAACAGGATATGGGATACATTACGTGTTCCGGCCTTAAATTCTATTAAGCGATGGGAAAGCTTATATTAGCAGGATTGTATAATGAATATTTCGACAATAAAACAGGTTTATAAAAAAAAATTACTAAAAAAATGCTATAACCTGATTAAAATTACCTTTTAAATGTTTTAATTTTACAATATGCACATTTTTTAGCCGAAATTTAGGTTTTATTTCATACCCTAGCCAATCCCATTTTTGCTTCTTGGAGAAGGGGTTGTATGGGGAATGAAAGGTAATACTCGGACCACGTAATGTAAAACAGGTATAAAAGTCGAACAGGAAATATATCTTTCACAGTCAACCAAGAAACACGCACTAAAACATAAAACAATTACACTGTTTATAAGAAGGAAGGCCAATGATATCAAAAACACAAACGGGGTGACAATAGCGCTACCGCATTGGAACAGTCAGATGCAAAAAAACTCGCCGGGGATTTAAACTAGGTGTTGGGTACACCAAATCTTACTCACCCTATTTTCATTCGAATAAAACGGGACAGTGAAAATACAGAAATCAGGTTATATTCTCTAACAAACAAGGCAGTATTAATAGGCAAATAAGAATAACACAAAGAAGATCATGTATATATGAATATAAAAACTGGTCAACGTATGTTTTGTGTTGAACAATGATGCGTGGTTATTTATTTTGCATAGTAGTCTAATGTTAACTGTAGTCACGAACGATATATATATATATATATTCCGGCAGCTCACTATATTATTATAGCTTCTTCGTACTAGTAGTATACACTGTTTTACTACTGGTATGTAGTTCAGTATCTATTTTATGGAACAATGGATACCATCATAGGGATGCCTTAAATGTTCGTACTGAGTTCTACTCAACTCGGTGCTATAGGTCGTGAACGGTAGCACGCAATTTTTATTAACGAACATGATTAGTCTCAATCAAACCGAGACTGCAATATTTTTTGTATGTATCGTGTTCGGTGATTTCCAAATTTCTCCTTTCATACTCCTTTTATATAAAACATATTTGTATTACGACAGATTAATAGACACTATTACGAAAGATCGACACTTATAGATTTATAGGTTATTATATTTGTACTGGGATATATGCACGAGTTCTTTAGCGTATTAACATTGCGCGACTTTAGGAGCGCAATATTTATGCGCTAAAGAATGGGCATGCGCATTTTTAAATTAGAACAATAAAAATAGGTTGTAACATTCAATTTTCACCAAAAGCTTTCATTTGAAACAAACGTATTGTCGTTACATCGTGGGAATTTTCACAATGAAATCAATATTGTTTACATCACTTGACATACTTTCTTTGATATGAACAGAAAAGTGCACCAATCAGGAATGAGTATACATTACACACCCAATATGACTTTACTACACGTCAATATGAGCGTCAATATGAGCGAATGTTGACGTTTCTTGTTACATTGAAAGCAAATGGAGGTAGTAAATGCGCATGCCATAAGACACTATACAGGGTTACAATGTCGATAGATAACTGTATATCACAAAACATTCACCAGTTTTCGATCAAGATACATGGCTTTTATATATCAGTTTAAAATGTTACAATGTAGACAGATAAATGTATACGGTAAAACTACGGCAAAACTTCACCAGTTTACTAGCAAGATACATGGCTTTGACATAGAAGTCGATGGTAAGATGCGATGGTCGATGGTAAGATGCGATGGTAAGATGCGATGGTCGATGGTAAGATGCGATGGTAAGATGTGATAGTCGATGGTAAGATGCGATGGTAAGATGCGATGGTCGATGGTTAGATGCGATGGTAAGATGCGATGGTCGATGGTAAGATGCATCGCATCGCATCTTACCATCGCATCTTATCATCGACCATCGCATCTTACCATCGACCATCGCATCTTACCATCGAGCATCGACATAGGTCGATGGTCGATGGTAAGATGTGATGGTAACATGGCCCTAACAGGACACCGTAGATACATGTATATGACAAAGCATTCTGCATGTTTACAAGGAAGAAATATCTTTGACATATTCCGGCTCATGGATTTTCAACGGTGTACATATAATTGTAGCGGGAAAAATGACGTTCATACTCTAAGAAAGACAGCACTAGAACTAGAAGATAGATCTCAGAATGTTCTTAAATTGAAAAATAAAAAACGTATTCATTATTCAATCTTAGTTTGCTGACATTTGAAACACTGCTAGGGATCTTCTGAAAATGTACAAGGCGCAGAACACGGGACTTCATTTTCGTGCAATCCATTTGAAGCAGTTTTAGACATTATATAAAAGCGACACTGGCAAAATAAATGACAATTTGTCTGATATACATTATGTCTGATGTACATTATGTCTGACGTACATTAATTATGATAACGTGCTTCATGACATTTGCCATTTACTACCAGCATTTAAAAGCGCACAAACGCCAAGTGAATTACATTATTCCCGTTGCTATAGAACCATAAATAGTGTCTTGTGAGAATGATATTAATGATAAAAAAGTATTAGAGGGACAATTATGGCCCGTGTATTTTCAGACATTGGAATAGCCGTTTTTTTAAGACACATTGGATGTGAGAGCAATAGCTCTTAAGACTTCAAGTGAAGGTAAAAAAAAATCAAAAGTATTCCTTAAAGGGAATGTTAAATACATTTAAGTTCAATCTTAAATGAACTAGTCAAAACAACATCATGCATAAATACGAGACAAAGTTTAAATAATACTAATATTGAAGCTCGCTATTTTATATTCACAGTCATGGTCATAATGTGTTAACAGATTGTTCGAAGATATACTGTTCAAAGACATACATCTTCAATCGATAACAGCCAGTTTGAGTGATAATAACTGATTGTGCATATACGAGTTAATATCAAACGAATCTCTCTTTCTATATCTTATTTTATCGCGTAAGCCGGTGCTAGGGGGCCTGAGAGGTGTTGCTTCTTTCATTACTTCTCATGAACAGACTCAATAAAACCGAGTCTGCTGCTTTATTCTCTTAATTGTGTTTGTTGCTCCCAAAGGATCACCTTTATCAGTATTTATTAACATTCACACTATCGTTCGTTTAGTGCAGTGTGGCGGCTGTAAAATGTCTCCCCGTGCTACGAATCAGTAGTGTTTTTTTACTGGTCCTTTGGGACCAGCGAGCCCAATGTAGGTGGCTTTGAATTAGAATACCGCTTAAGCCGGTGCTAGTGGGAGTGAAAGGTGTTGCTTCTTTCATTACTTCTCATGAACAGACTCAATAAAACCGAGTCTGTTGCTTTATTCTCTTAATTGTGTTTGTTGCTCCCAAAGGATCACCTTTATCAGTATTTATTAAATTATCCAACACAGGGCTTTTTTCTAAGAAATTTGAAGACTCTCTAGCCTGGTCATTTTGTGAAAAAAAGCGCGATAACTGTCTGATTTGTGAAAAAAGTATTGAAAGATTAATTGTTAAAAGCAATATTACTCAATACATGCATGCATTGTTTTTTGTGGGAGGAGGACACTATAAAACAAATGTACAATTATTCAACAAAATATGTTACATTTTAGATAAAAATTCTAATATAAATAAATGTATCCAAAACAAAACAATATTGAGAAAGTTAGATGGGGAAATGTTGTTTACCAAAACATTTTTTTTAAATTGTGAAAAAATTTAAAAAATGACCAGTTTTGAATTGTGAAGTAGCCGAATTTCGGTCCCTGTTTGAGAAGGAAAAAAAGCCCTGCAACACTTAAAGGGACACACTACAATCTTGAAGTGTTTATCAAGCATTACAATTAACGTCTCTACTTATTAATCCATTATCATGTTGACCTTAATCATTGCTTGCATATAATTAAATAAAATGTGGAGTTTCCATTTTAGCTCCACTGGCCGAAGGCAGCAGATCTTATGGGATGGCGAGTTGTCCGTCGTCTGTCGTTAACTTTCGCTTGTTAACATGAAAAGGCCTTTATTTTTAATTTGACCTTTACCAAACTGTGTCAGTGTCTTTATATCAAGGAAAGCTCGGACAAGTTCAGCAAGAGGTCAATACCCTTGAAGCTCTACTGATAGGTTTTGGTAGCTAGATCAGCATTCATGTGAAGTTTCATGAAAATCTGTCGAGTCGTTTTAGAGGAGTAGTCCCTACAAGTGTTTAATATGTAACTCTTTGTAAACAAAGATGGCCGCTGGCAACCATGTTTAATGTCGAATCAAAATAATTTTCAATAAGGACAAATAACATGTCATGCTGATCATTTTAGTAAATGTCCTATATCAATATCCCTTATAGATTTTCAGAAGTAGTCGCTACGAACTTGTTTTTAAAAAATCTATTTTTAGCCGTGGTGTCCATCTTGAATTTTTAGCTGAAATTTTGCTAGGATCAATTAGACATTAAGAGCAACATTCCTGTGAAGTTTCATGAAAAATCCGTCAAGTAGTTTCAGAGGAGTAATCGCTACAAGTGTTTTCTATATAACTCTATGTAAACAAAGATGGCCGCTGACAGCCATGTTTAAAGTCAAATCAAAACGGTTTTCAATAAGGACCAACGTCATGTCATGCTGATTATTTTAGAAAAGTCCCATAACAATATCACTTACAGTTTTCAAGAAGTAGTCGCTACAAACTTGTTTTTTTATAAATCTATTTTTATCTTTGGCGGCCATCTTATATTTTACATCAACTTGAATTTTTTATAGCATCCACTAAACATCATGGGCAATATTCCTGTAGTCGCCGCAAAACAAAAGTTTACGGACGGACAGACAAACGGAAACCGCACCACGGCATAAGCTCTGATGATCTTTGATCAGTAGAGCTAAACATCAGCCTGATCAGACCAGTAACACCAGAGTTATGGCCCTTGATATTCTGAAATATGCTATATTGGGAACCGGGGTCGTAGGTTGAAATATTTTAATTATTTTTTATATTATTTTTTGGTTGTTAAAAAAACTATTTGGTTACAAGTTTAAAATGTAACGAGAAAGGAAGCAAAACCAGAAACACAAAAATATAATTAACCAATTTATTTACATAAAATATTCTCTTACACAAATCGAGTTTTTCATGAATATCCAATATATGAATTAAGTCCAAATAAAATTATCCAATGTTCCTTTACTTCACTGTGACATTAGCAAGTGTCCCTTTAATCCAAAACAGCTAGTGTCTCTTTAATCCAAATGTTAATTGTCTTTTCTGTGCAGATTAATTTTCAATATTTCCGATTTAGTCCAAATATCCATTTTTACTGTTATTATGAATGAGCACAATAATAAGTAAATCCTCTCACAAATATATTTTATATATTTAAAAGCATCCAATTCAAAATTAACATTTTATTGAATACTAATCTTTTGAATTGAATTGAACTGCTGAGTTGCTCCCAGAGTCAGTTTATATACTGCCAAAGATTGTTCCAAAAGCTTCACCACTAAAACACTAAAACAGTCCTACGAGAACAGTCAAAATTTCATCATAAATTAATTTGCATAAATTGTTTGCATGGATGGAAAATGATTTAAAAAAATATATATGTTTTTGTTATTACATGTTTATTTTTTATTTTTGGTTGTTCAAGAAAAATATTTAAATATTTTTTTATGACAGTTTTGAAGGTTGATACGTTGTTTATAAAGGCTTGACTTGTTGACTCCTTTATATTATTTTTATATTGTTTTGAAACTTATTTCAGTACAATGTTTATTATTATTTAATATATATATTTTTTTAATTAAAATTGTGAGTTTGTTTTAATTGTTAGCATGGTTTTAAATTTCTGTTCTGGGTGTTGTTATGTTTTTTAAGTTTGTTTTATTTTGTGTTCTGTTTGGCAATTTTTTAAAAGCAGTAGTGAAGAGAACTTTATGATGACAACCCATGCATAAGAGCCATTTTAGCCAGTAGAGCGTCCACAGGTCATATTTTGCTTCTTGTTTTGTTCTTCTTCTACTAACTATGTTGTGAAACTATTATTGGACCAATATATATTGGATCAACAGTGAGTAATATGAAAAAAATAATTAGTTTTATACTCTCTTGTAATTTATATTAATGATTAAACAAGTGCAAGTTATGAAGAAAAACTAATCAGACGGTGCGAGTATCAAGATTGATTGTCCCTTGAAATTAAGAAGTAGAAACAAGTGACACCAAGTTAAGTATTTTGAAATGACCTCCATTTCAGTTTGGTAAAAATGTTGTTCACTAAATACTCTTTCGATTCTGTTTTATTGGCAAGATCAATGATAATAAAATACCTTATTAATATCGAGTGCTTTCGTTAATTTTATCATGGTATTTCGTCAGTCGGTAGAATATTGGCTTTATTTGATAATTTAGTTAAATATTGACACTGGAAGAGCTTTAGGCTTGCTTAGAAATTCAGTTATTTGAGAGAGAAAAAGTCACTTTGATCAACAATTGTTTAACGTTTAAAGGTCATTCGGTGTCTTTATGTTAAATATGTGTGTGATTTTGCAGGGTTTACATGATTCAAATAACACAAAACATGAATTTATTTTGAACTTACAGCAGTTTCTAGCCTCGGTCACACGGCCCGCTTCTGATTTCTTCGTTACGCTTTGCTACACGGATCCAGAACCAGGGCCTGGGGAAAATAGGACGTTTGAAATCGCCCTAACGTTTTGGGCGATTTTGGCGAGATTTTCAGAGATTCAACGAGGCTTTCAAAAAACATATTTTTAAGTTAATTTTAAAAATAATGACTTATTTTTAACTTATGAAAAGCAGCAAGTGACGTTAAAAAGTTTAACTGGTTCATCAACAATTGACGTTGTACGTTTATTTACAACATGACGTCACGCAAACGTCGAATTTATGCGCGTGAAAAAAAACGCGCGAATAAATTGAGCTAATCGCTAGTTGGCGCTTTAATTGGCCTAATCTGCCCAGACCGATATCTGCACATGATACGGTCTAGCTGGCCGAGACTAAACAGTTTCCTAAAGTGGAGACGCTCGATTTCATCCTACAGTGATTAACACTGTCTCCTCACATTAATGTTTGAAGCAGATTGTAAGGATCAAGGGACAGCTTTTTATCGATACTTAAACCTATTCCGTAATGAAAAAACGGAAGAAAATAAAATGAAAATGATCAGAGCACGTCCAGAATATAAAAATAGAGTGCGTCACTATAATTTTCAGCAAGATAAGGCTAGTATCGCGAAATTAATAGATGCAAAATGCAAAACAGTACTGGAAATTATTAAAGGAAGCTACTGCACCACAAAAGCAAAAAATATGACACTTGATAATTTTGCTGAATATTGTAAAACCATAAATAATCCGAATGACCCATTTTTTTAAGCTGATGATGATGTTATATATTTTAACGAAAAGTTCTTAAATTTTGAAACTCATGTAATGTTTGATGGATTAAATGTACCGATAACCGATTCCGAAATCCGATTCTCAATCTCTGAATTAGCTCAAAACCGTTGTGCAGGCGCTGGTAGGGTATTAAATGAACTCTTCATCCATGGAATAAACCATTTCACACCCTATGTGTCAAAGCTATTCAATAAAATACTTGATCGTGGATATTTTCCCGAAGCGTGGAGTGAAGGATATATCATACCGCTTCATAAAAACGGAAAGTTGAATGATGTTAGTAATTTTAGGGGAAATACATTTTTGAGTACGTTAGGCTAGAATTTAACTAGAATTTGAGGAATATTACATTTATATAGAATCGCAAGCAGGTTTTAGAACGAGCATGGGTACAGCTGACAATTTTTTGTTTTTCATAGTATTATTACTCATATTATAAATGGCATAAATTAATAAAAATTGGAGTTACAGGCAAAATCTTAAATGTAGTTAGATGCATATATCAAAATGTAAGGTCAAATTTCAAATTCGAAAATGAATTGAGCGAAACCTTCGAATGCAATTTAGGGGTTCGCCAGTCAAGGGGAATGTTTGTCCCCTTTTATCTTTTCTATGTATCTAAACGATTTAGAAGAAGAACTATTTTTAAAAGGAAGCAAAGGGGTAGATATTGGGATTCTTATGTACGCGGGTGACATTGTTATATTTTCTTCAACACCAGAAGATTTGCAATTAGGATTAAATACACTTAGTAATTACTGCAACAGGTTGAAGTTAAAACTAAATACCGACAAAACAAAGGTTATAGTGTTTAGGAAAGGGGGTATATTGCCAAGAAATAGTTCGTTTACTTTGAATAGTAATAGAATAGATATTGTTCATAAATGTTCGTATTTAGGAATAGTATTTACTACAAGTGGCTCATTTTGTGAAGAACAGAAAACCCTTTCTGGACCGGCTCAAATGGCTATTTTTAAACTAAACAGATACATTTATAAATTTGTTAATATTACACCAAGGCATACTTTAGAATTATTATCAAATTTGTATCACTTATTCTAAATTACGGTAGAGAAATATGGGGATTTAGCCCCAGGCAAATCAAATCGAAAGAATTCATTTACAATTTTGCAAATCATTGTTACGAGTGAAAACGTCTACACTGAAGGAAATATAGAGTTTTAAATTACACCACCTTCCACCCACCCGCCCACCCCCTACTTCAACCCTCCCAGCTTCAGCAGCATCACAGGAATTATTTCATCCCGTCATATCATACCTCATGCAAACATTTTATCGGCCCATCCATCAGGAACTGTTTCTTTCGACGATTTTTTATCCCAAAAAGTCGTTTGTCAATTATACTCACCAACCCACACTAAAAGGTACCCCACCCTCCTCCACATGTACATGTATGCTCACAATTAAGGTCCTACTATACATAACAGGGGTGAACATAATAATGAAGAACGAAGCTGTGCTAATACGCATATTAAATGTATGAATATACGTATACAAAGATACAGACGTACGTACGTACGCACGAACGTACATGTGTTCTCATATGGCCATAATTTATTCTTCTGGCGGTTAGCTTATTTGCGGGATAAACATCCGGTGGCCACCTTCAGCGAGGTTCGGTTATGTCCGTCATTTTCCGAGATAAGGTCATCAGGTGTGAAATCATCTATAGATATATTACGCAACTTGTAAAACTTCAGATATGTCAAAATGAAAAGTTGATACTTCTACTCTGTCGATCTAAAGCATGCGGATTTAAATGTTGATATGTACAACGTACATGTCTCGTGTTTACATATGTTGGTTTACAAGTGTATAATTTATGTGAACATTTCACAAGATTTCACAAGAGTGGAGATTACATTTGTTGGGTTACACGAGTGCATGTGAACATTATACAAGGCTAGAGAGTACATGTGTTGGGTTACACGAGTACATGTGAACACTATACAAAGCAGGAGTTGACATGTGTTGGTTTACAAATGTACATGTGTACACTATACATATCTGGATTTGTTGCGTTAATGCTCTTCCATATTCAGGCAAGACACGATTTAGTAGCTGTACACTGACCATGCATTTTACACAGTTTGAAACTGGTTTCTTAGGTATAAAAGATAAAATATAAGTATTATAGAAAGACAAAACATTAGGTAGAGTACGGCCGATATATATATTTATCTCATAACATGCGGTGTGGGAGTGTAATAACACCATTCAATATTTTCGATATGCCACTAGTGGTATAACATAACCTTAATAACGTCATGGACGTCACGTTAATGTACGTTTTCTGACGTAATATGACGTTATAAGTTATGTAATAAATATAATCTAACATTCATTCTCATTAATTATTGAATTTATTAAACTGGTTAGCAAAAATGATATAATGATCGGCAAGAGCCTCGCATTATATCCTCGCATTATATCATTTTGCCAACTCGTTTATAAATTCAATAATGAATAAGTACTCATGTAAGATCCTCTATATACCATAAGACGTTACAGGGTAATACACTGAAGAGACTATGATACCATAATGGCGAATTATGCTCCAGTGAGTCTTTTCTCAGATTAATGGCTCTTTTTCCCGTCTTCATTTCTTAATACTGGAAAATGTAACTACATTTATATCACCGAAGCTGTTCTCTCATAAATGAGACCAAGGAAGTTATACACACTTAATTAGAGAGAGAGAGAGACTTTTAACAGAACACTTTATTGTTCCCTGTGATTTTTCTGATCCTGTCATCTTTGAATTAATTGGGTTTCTCGTGTGAAAGAAATGTTAAATGATACCGGTTTTTCTGATGTATGTAACAACCCAGATAGGGTTAATTTACTTACTTTTCATCTTCTGTACAAGCAATGAATAATCGATCTATTCAGAAATGTTGTATTGCACTTGCTAAGCTAAGACTGTCATCGCATCAACTGCGGATTAAAACAGGTCGTTATGATGTTAACAGAATCGACCATGATCAACGCTACTGTTTAATTTGAATTCTGGTGATCTAGAAGACGAATACCACTTTATTTGTATATGTCAAGCATACACTGACATTCGAAAACAATATAATAATCACGTTACTTTGTTAGAGCATGCGTTTTTGAATTTATTGAGCTAATGCAGTCTGTTAGTTTTTCTGCTATTTCAAACCTTTGTAAATTTGTAAATCAAGCGACAAGTATTCGACAAAACATTAATCGTCATGGAAATGTACTGTACATCTCACTTAAGGTTAAATACTACACCATGTTTTGCACATATATATGCTTTAACGTTCTTCATGATATTTCAATATGTATATATGTACATACATACACATTGCATTGTTCTATTTTTGTCAATGTACTTAGTACAATATCACGTTCAATATATGTTTGTATATCTTTTCCGTGTAAATCATGTTTTGCTCAATGCCGTTATGTCTATGCACATACTTATCATGACTTACTGTTGTACATTATACTATTTATTGTATCACGTAACAAGAAACATTGTAATGTTTACGTTATTTAAAGATGAATGGCCACCCTTTTTATAGTATTATCAATTGAAAATTTAACTCTTAAACATCATATGAGCATTACTTGACAGTCCCGGAGAGAAACATATATTGAAAACCGCTACTATGTTGTATGTTAAAATAAGTATTATTTGCATGACGTAGATACTACTTTTACCAATGCGTGACTGCACGGGGAAATGAGATAAATCTGAATTGTATAGCTGCACAACTATTGCCAGATAATTGATTAATACATTTACCTGTGGATTTATTTACTTGTTCAAAGTTTTCTACGTCATCAAATGAAATATTATTCTCGCTTTTCACAGATATTGCAACGTATGAATTGTAAATATCTATTGTTGTGTATTGATTTCGATTTAAATAAACATAAACGTGTTCATGAAACAAAACATGGCCGGGGAACTTTAATAAAGAATCTTGAATCTTGAATCTTTGAACCGGAAATAAGACTCAGCCTTCTGTCGTTTGGTGTTTTATGTTATAACTTTTTTTATACAAAATAATCACGTTTTGATTTGTGTCATTTTTATTGTGCCATTAGTGAAATTTTCACTGTCTTTTTGCAGTTTTTAAGCTTAACTTTATTATTTAACAGTTATTACTTGACCCAAAGTATTAACTTTTGATGTGGATATGAAATGCAGAATATTAAATACTAAAACAGTAGTATTGTTCTTTCTTGTGGTCCTTAAATTATTTTGAGGAGTATACATCAAAGACTACCCCACCCATCATTAATGACGGGAAAAATAATTCGAAGCATTCCCCGGGACGATTTTGAACCAGAACTTGTTGGCAAGGTTTGAGCACTCTATCACAATGATTTCGTGACACTGTGCATTTGAAGAACAAAAAAGCTCACAATTTATGATCAAATGTCAAATGGACGGCACATAATGGTATGGTCTGCATACCTACCATTTCGTGCAAATATCAACTGCTATTAATATTTGTCCTGGAAAATTAACATGTAAACTGGGTACATGAAAGCTCAAACGCCCACCCCCCGCCCCCCCACCCACCCCCTTCGTCATCTAGTATGATTAGCGGCTCCCAGCAGCCCAAGGGGAGCGAACCGATGGTCAGATGCATTGGATGTACAGTTATACCGGCGCAGCTATGGCGATATGTGCTTGGGTGATTTGCAAGCAAAGTTTGGGGATGATTGACGTCAGTCCAATCCACTCCATTTTCTTTGTCCATTGCGATTCAGTTTTGCAGTTTGTTGTGCACAGCAGACAAGCGGTTGCAAAGTTGTTGAACTTGTTACCAGCGAGCTACCAGTTGTTAACGTAAGGCATTTTGTTAAGTTTCAAGTGTCGCTATACCAAATTAGACGTTGTGGCATTGAACAACGCACGCATGTCTCACGACATTCTGAGATTCTGTCTGTATGTTTCGGTGTTTACACGTCCAGGTTGGGAAACCAACGTCTCACTCCTTCTGAACAAATGGCGTCAGTTCAAGAAATGTTCCTTTGCAAGTAATATAAAGCACATTATTTTTGAATTGTGGTAGGGCGCGGCTCACGTTATGATATATACTGTACTGTATGCGCATTGCATGATCTAACAATGATATATCCAATTCTCTTTGGCTGTGAGGGATTCGCTTTTGCCAAAATTATTTTCTTTGGCGATGGCATTATCAAAATTTCATTTTGATTGCTGCTCTGTGGTATTATCAAAATTTTATATTGATCGCCGCCATATGGCCGTCAGCGAATCATTCAATTCAGTGAAATCAAATTTAATGACAGTTAAACATTTTATAAGAAGTAAATTTCAATGTAATACTGACCACTGTTCCCCAGGGTCTGGATTACGGCATGAATTATTAAGCCTTTTGAGGCTTATTGTTGGTGCATCATGCCTAGTTCGGTCGTGCACATTATTGTAAACTTTATAAAAGATGATTAAATGAAGAAACATTTTACTTCAGAATTAGGGTTTTGAATAAACATTTTATTTAAGCCTTTTGGGGCTTGCCTAAGTGTATAAGACTGTTGAGCCATGCCCTCTGTTGTTTTAGCCTATTGGGGCTTCCGTGCCCTCTTTTGTAAAACATGTTAAGGGCTTCTATAATATATATATGTGTTGCCGGCTGCCCGCTATTTAAAGCCGCGCCCAATGTTTGCCATAACAATTTAATAAATGATTAAGCAATTTAATAAATGATAATGTTTTCTTTTGTTTTTGTCAAGTTAGTGCCTTCCTAATAATACGGGCTAATACTCGTTATTAGCCAGAATTATTTGGAGGCACCCCACTGTTTTGTAAGCTAGATCTGTTATAGTTAATGTTCTTTTAATTGCTCGTGCGAAAGCCTTTACATTCTCTTCATGCCAAAAAATTAAAGAGAACGGTATGTAATTTTTCATGTTGAGTAAAATATCACCCCACCCACCTCACTCCTTCTTTTCCTAGTGTCTTGTCGATAAATCTATTTTCATTCACCATATTTCATCTGTTTCGTTGATGTTTTAGGCCAAACATGGTAAATTCTCCATTAAGAAAAAATATCCTGCTGTTGTCTGCATATCATTTTAGGAACATCCAAGCTACAGTACAAGTGTGGCTCCGAAAGCAGAACGATATACCAGAGGATCCGTCATCTTGCGGCTTCAGATGCGGAAAGATACACCTGAAGACGTCGGCTGCAGCAGTTCGATAATCGGTGCGGCTCCAGAAGCAGAACGATAAACCAGAAGAACGGTGCGGCTCCGGAGGAATGGCCGTCAGCGAATCGTCACCGAATCGTCAGCGAATCATTCAATTCAGTGAAAACAAATGTAATGACAGTTAACAATATTATAATTAGATAATTTCAATGTAATACTGACCACTGTTCCCCAGGGTCGGGATAACAGCATGAAATACTAAGCCTTTTATTGTTGATGAATCATGCCTAGTTCGGTCGCGCACATTATTGAAAACTTTAGAAAAGATGATTAAATGAAGAAACGTTTTACTTTACATGCTTTAGCATGTTTAGATTTAGAGTTTTGAATAAACATTTTATTTAAGCCTTTTGGGGCTTCATTAAGGTATAAGGTTATTGTGTCATGCCTCTTTTGTTTTAGCCTATTGGGTCTTCATATTTTGTTTAAGCCTATTGGGGCTTATCTTTTGTTTAAGCCTATTGTGGCTTCATCTGTTGTTTAAGCCTATTGTGGCTTCATCTGTTGTTTAAGCCTATTGGGGCTTATCTTTTGTTTAAGCATATTGGGACTCATCTTTTGTTTAAGCCTATTGTGGCTTCATCTGTTGTTTAAGCATATTGGGGCTTCTTTAAGAGTATCAGGCCTACTTTGCCATTGACCGTTCCAAGGCGGTAGCCCTATTGTCAACCCTTTTATGTTTGTGATGTCGTTTACTTTTATTAGTACTTTTGCCTTCTTGTTTGTCTGTTTCCATGTTTGTTTCTGTGTTTTGTGGTTGACTGTCCTCCTTGAATGCTACTTTCCCTGTCTGATCTTTTTATATTTCATATGGGCCATGCTCTCTTTATGCTCAATTTAGTATGATCAAGCAATGTAATACTTGTAAATGATAAAAAAATTATTTTGTGTTTGTCAAGTTGGTGCCTTCCTAAGAATACATGTGCTATTAATAAACCGTTTGGATCTCCGCGCTACCTCTTGTATTCTTATCGTCAGCGCATCGTATAGGGGAAACAGCGTTATTAGTAGGTATTGAAACTATTTATTCGGCATGGTGTGTAAAACTGAATTATATTCCATTGACTTGATAGCGTATTCTCTAAGTTGTAACGCTTCCGAATACTTTGTCAACTTCATTTTACGTTTTAATAAGAACACCTCAACCGTTAACCCGCTATGACTGTAGTAAGAACATGATGTTGGACGAAAAACAATATTCAACCCGTATGTTCATCAGTGCAACATTAATACAAAGGATTATTATTCATAAAAATGTCTCATTGGAATTTTCCTATACATGTTTGTTTTCTATAATAATGTTTAATTTAGCATTTACATTTGAGTATCCCAGTAGTGAATCTGTTTACTCATGCGTCGCATTTTAATAGTTTTCCGGCGGCCTGCTCTAAGTACACTTCTGCAATTGACAAGTACGTCCGTCAATAAAAGATGGAGGATTTAGACAAACGTTCATCAGTATGTTTAAGTCTGAGAATGAGACTCATATATCCGATTTGGACTCAGATTTAAACAATTAACTCCGTTGTATTCATCAAAATAATGAATAATTTAGTGTGAACTCAACATTTTGAGTTTACTACCAAGCATATTTCAGATTTGAGTATATTAAACATTGTTATAGGTTATTGAATTTGTGTGGAAAATATTACTTGGAACAAATTCGTTTGACGGATGTTACAAGCTTGGGGGTCAAAGAATGAGTCCAAGTAATATTAATCCATACATATTCAATAATCTCATTATTGAATACTTTTATATTGTTGTCTGCTAGTATTATAAAGACATGATGTCTACAATACTTTTGTAAAGAATACTTGTTATTTCCGCATTATTTTGTTTTTGTTCATTTTCGCTCTTTGCGGTTCGGTCCGGTTGGATATTCTTCAAATGGAGGCGACCATGACGTATTCTAAATCTTTTAATGCTGAATTACGTCTTCTTCTG
This sequence comes from Cyrtodaria siliqua, assembly GCA_037043455.1. Classification (NCBI taxonomy): domain Eukaryota; kingdom Metazoa; phylum Mollusca; class Bivalvia; order Adapedonta; family Hiatellidae; genus Cyrtodaria; species Cyrtodaria siliqua. The sequence goes on from JAWPHD010006391.1 coordinate 118,189, forward strand.
CATTGTTTTGAGATACAGTCATAAACATAGAACTTATTATGATGTTTGTATAAATATACTTCAAGATGATTTCCCACCGTCATGTTCACGTTTTTAACCGAGAAAGCGACTGTGGGAAAATGTTCTGAACGAACGTAATTGTTTGGATGCCTGTCTATACTTGTCGTGTTTAAGCAACTTAATCATGCTGATAAATATTGTTAATTTTAATAATAAAAAAGCATGTCTCAGCTGATCTTCAGTAAATAGCCGTCAAATTTAGCATTGCAAACGTCTTGCAGACACAACAATAGAAGGTATTTATTTCGAGGATCTTGTCAACCGCGTGAAAAAGCTCGGGTGCAATATCAAAGTATGCAATATCGTAAAATATTGAAAACGTTCTCAAATGCAAATTCAATGAGACACTATGAACATATACAATAATGATGAATATCAGTCCTGGTGGTGAGGTACTGTGATTTCTAAATCTCTACTCATTTACAATATTTAAGTGATTAGACAAAGGGTCAAGGTAACAATCTAACATCAAAAGACAAATGATGCTATTTCCTGCATCAAACAGTTTTTATTCAAACAGTTTGTATTAATATGTTCTTGATAATTACCTGAAAAGCCAACTTAAGTTGCAACCAGCCAAACTCAGTTTCATTAATATCCGAATATATGAACATGTATGTTTTCCTTGTCCTAATTGTCTCACTCGATCACGTCTTAGATCTCGGGATTGCACGTATAAGATTAATTGGAAATTTAAAAGCCAAATAAGTTGAAGACAGCAATGATGCGTTTGTTAAACATCAGATACTTGTTTAGCTTCTCAAACTGGATGATATCCTATTTAATAAACTGAGGCAGTATAACAGGATAAGGGGAAATGGGATAAATTACGTGTTCCCGCCTTGAATCCTATTAAGCGATGGGAAAGCTTATATTAGCAGGATTGTATAATAAATATTTCGACAATAAAACAAGTTTATAAAAAAATTACTAAAATAAAAATGCTATAACCTGTTTCAAATTACCTATTAAATGTATTAGTTTTACAATATGCAAGTTTTTTAGCCGAAATTTAGGTTTTATTTCATACCCCAGCCAACCTCATTTTTGCTTCTTGGAGAAGGGGTTGTTTGGGGTATGAAAGTTACTACTTGGACCACGTAATGTAAAATAGGTATAAAAGTCGAACAGGAAATATAGCTTTCACAGTCAACCAAAAAAACACGCACTAAAACATAAAACAATTACACTGTTTATAAGAAGGAAGGCAAGTGACTTCAAAATCACAAACGGGTTGACAATAGCACTACCGCATTGGAACGGTCAGATGCAAAAAAAGTCGCTGGGGTAAATAAACTAGGTACTGGGTGCACCAAATCTTACTCACCCTATTTTCATCCGAATAAAACGGGACAGTGAAAATACAGAAATCCCCGCCAGGTTTATTCTCTAACAAACAAGGCAGCATTAATAGGCAATATAAGAATAACACATAGATGATCATGTATATATGAATATAAAAGCTAGTCAACGTATGTTTTGTATTGAACAACGATGCGTGGTTATTTATATTTTATAGTAGTATAATGTTAACTGTAGTCACGAACGATATATATATATATACCGGCAGCTCACTATATTATTATAGCTTCTATTGTCAACCCTTTTGTGTTTGTGATGTAGTTTGCATTTATTATTACTTTTGCCTTCTTGTTTGTCTGTTTGCGTGTTTGTTTCTGTGTTTTGTGGTTGACTGTCCTCCTTGAATGCTACTTTCCCTGTCTGATCTTTTTATATTTCTTTTAGTACTAAGTTTCAAGTGTCACCACACGTTAACATTAATATAGGAACATGTATGTTTTCCTTGTTCTAACTGTCTCACTCGATCACGTCTCAGATCTCGGGATTGCATATATGAGATTAATTGGAAATTTAAAAGCCAATTAAGTTGAAGACAGCAATGATGCGTCTGTTAAAACATCAGATATTTGTTTAGCTTCTCGAACTGGATGATATTCCATTTAATAAACTGAGGCAGTATAACAGGGTAAGGGGAAATGGAATACATTACGTGTTTCCGCCTTGAATTCCATTAAGCGATGGGAAAGCTTATATTAGCTTATATTAGCAGGATTATATAATGACTATTTCGACAATGAAACAGGTTTATAAACATTTTTTACTGAAATATACTATAACCTGTTTAAAATTACCTATTAAATGTTTTAATATTACAATATGCACATTTTTTAGCCGAAATTTAGGTTTTATTTCATACCCCAGCCAATCTCATTTTTGCTTCTTGGAGAAGGGGTTGTATGGGGAATGAAAGTTAATACTCGGACCACGTAATGTAAAACAGGTATAAAAGTCGAACAGGAAATATAGCTTTCACAGTCAACCAAGAAACACGCACTAAAACATAAAACAATTTCACTGTTTATAAGAAGGAAGGCCAGTGACATCAAAAACACAAACGGGGTGACAATAGCGCTACCGCATTGGAACGGTCAGATGCAAAAAAAACTCGCCGGGGATTTAAACTAGGTACTGGGTACACCAAATCTTACTCACCCTATTTTCATTCGAATAAAACGGGACAGTGAAAATACAGAAATCCCCGCCAGGTTATATTCTCTAACAAACAAGGCAGCATTAATAGGCAATATAAGAATAACACATAGATGATCATGTATATATGAATATAAAAGCTAGTCAACGTATGTTTTGCACTGAACAATGATGCTTGGTTATTTATATTTCATAGTAGTCTATTGTTAACTGTAGTCACGAACGATATATATATATATACCGACAGCTCACTATATTATTATAGCTTCTTCGTACTAGTAGTATACACTGTTTTACTACTGGTATGTAGTTCAGTATCTATTTTTATGCTGAAATGATGATCATAGGGATGGCTCAAATTCTGCTCAACTCGATGATATAGGGCGTGAACGGTAGCACGCAATTTTCATTACCGATCATGATTAGTCTCAATCAAACCGAGACTGCAGTATTTTTTGTATTGATCGTGTTCGGTGATTTCCAAATTTCACCTTTCGTACTCCTTTTATATAGAACATATTTGTATTATGACATATTAATATCACTATATCGAAAGATCGACACGTCTTATATATATCACTATACAGGGTTACAATGTCGATAGATAACTGCATATCACAACACATTCACCAGTTTACAATCAAGATACATGTCAGTTTACAATGTTACAATGTAGACAGTTAATGAATACGGCAGAACTTCAGCAGTTTACTAGCAAGATACATGACTTTGACATAAAAGTATACACGGTTACAATGTAAACAGATAAATGTTAATGACAACACATTCACCAATACAAGCAAAATACGTGGCTTTGACATATCAGTATTCACAGTACGAGGTAGATACAAGTGTTCTGCATGTTTACAAGGGAGAGAAATATCTTTGACATATTCCGGCGTCATGTATTTTCGACGGTGTTAACGTAAATATAATACTAGCGGGAAAAATGACGTTCATACTCTAAGAAAAGCTCCACTAGAACTAAAAGATAGATCTCAGAATGTTCTTAAGATAAAAACTAAAAAACGTATTCATTATTCAATTTTAGTTTGTTGACATTTGAAACATTATGGTGGGTACTCACCGTGTTCGGTGAATTATGTCAAACATTTTCGAAGGTGTTCCTAAAATGCATATAATTGTAGTTTTGACCAACATATTTGAAATTATACACCATCTTCAACAAAATGTTGTACAGTACTAACGTTGAATATAAAGAGTGAAACAAACATGAACACGTGTAATAGTGGGTGATGATGGTGTATGCATAATTTGTGTTGGAGAACAGACTAGAGCCAACAAAAAAATGCACATCTGGTTTTCGTTTTTTACTTGGGCATTTTGTTCTCTGCTGTTGCACATTCATGGGCGGCCCTCCCCTAAAACCTGGCCAAGTATGTTTACACCTGCTATAAAACGGCCTTCGCCCACCACCCACCCCACCTCTCCCCCTAAAAAATGGCAAATAAGTGGGTTTTTTAGGGGTTTTATGCTTGTTAACCCCAATATTTTTTTTATGCCTCCGCGCCTCCCTACCCCCGCCCCACTAAAAAATGGCATACAAGGCACAAGTTTTGTTTTTGTTTATTTTGCATGTCAACCCATTTTTCGAAAACTTCCGCTTCTCCATGAAATCCTGGAACGGCCCTGACATTCATACCCTTGACCTGAATTTCATGGCATTTAGCTATGTTTTCACATTTTTTTGATTTTATACTTCTGAATTAACAAGCCATGAATCTCAGGTCTGTTCGTACCCGTATATTGGTCTTTGGCCGTTTCGTACGTATACATACTCTTCCCGTAATATTCCAATTTTTTAGAAGAAGCGTCCATAACTATAGACGTGTCCAACATTGTTTGATAGAAAATCCTAAAAAGATAAACCTTTTTTTTTGATGGGGAAATTATTATGATGGATGAATTAAAGATATGTATAAAAAGCAAAGGTCGCATGTGAAATTTGTATTTCTCGACCAATTTTTAAAAATAAAATATTTTTTATTTACCACTAAAATTGTCTGTTTCACCGCTATATAAAACATATTAAGGCACTACCGGTTAGCAAATTGTGCTGAAAAGTAAAACAAACCTTTGGCAGAAACTAGCTCCCCAAACAATAAGATCATTTATAATAATTTAATGTGAAGATGAATTACTTAAAAAAATCACGGCCAATGGCAAATCTAATGCAGGGGGTTAAAAAACTTTTTATGAATGAAAACGCATTTTTTAAATATGTTAATATCGTTCGACGTGACCGTTAATGCTCGATACTTATAAAAGTGTTTTCCTGACAAATAGTGGATCTATTGGAATTTGAGAAAAAAATCTGTTAAAATGGAACAAGAGCAGTGTTTTTTTCCCTTTTATATGTGGTACCATTCCCAAAGCCAAAATGTATGGGTTTTTTTCCCAATTTCAATTTTTTTTTTTAATTTTTACTTGTTTTAATTTGTTTTTAAAATAGTTTACACTGAAACATTAAACAGAAAAAATATAGAAACTATTTTTTTATGGGAGGGTAATGAAATACTACAAGAGAATGTATATAACAGTCTATTAAATCATTCTAGAATTATTTTATTTTTAGAATTTTGTGATTCTTGCTTTCTAGAAACTCATTACTCAATGATTGATACAAACAGTCTTATCTTTTTCTCACAGCAATTAAAAGGCTCATTCAGTTCTGAGAACACACTGAGTTGCATCATAATAGCATGACGTGATGACGCAATGAAACCATTTAAATTTAAACCTCATTACATTCTCAGAATTCTCTGAGGTTTTATTGGACATTGAGTAATGAGGTTCTTGAAACCCAGAAACACAAAATTCTAATAATAATATAATTCTAAAATGATTTAATAGACTGTATACATATAAATGTTAATGCGTTTGCAAGGTATATAAACATACAATAGTCAATATTGCTTTTGTTATATAGTGAAAACAAAGCTAAATTTTTCAATTGAATGGTACGGTGCCATTCCCACAATGGTGGCAAACATCGCTGAACAGTATCTTTTTCTCTTTTTGGTTGGCTTTGCTTTTTAGCCGGATTGTGAAGCAAGTCCAGGCTTATGGTTTGGTCTGTCGGTCCAATTTCGTTGGTTTTTGGCCATTCAGGTATAACTATTTATCGGGGTTATTGTTTGGGGGTTGAGACTTGTGGGTAAGGGGTCTTGAAAACCTAACTAACCTAACCTAAAGAACAGCAACATGTTTCTACATATTAAAGTACTTACAAACATTTTCCGTGTCCCATGGACATAATTTTCTATTTGTGTTTTTCTAATACAATTATGTTTCTGATAAATATTCTTCTTGTTTATACAATATATAGATGTAATTCACATACATGACATGACGTACAATGCCAAGACCTATTTAGATAGACTGGATGCGAGCTGGAAGAAGTATGACAGTTAGTATGCCCTATTGTCAACCCTTTTGTGTTTGTGATGTCGTTTGCATTTTTTATTGCTTTTGCCTTCTTGTTTGTCTGTTTGCGTGTTTGTTTCTGTGTTTTGTGATTGACTGTCCTCCTTGAATGCTACTTTCCCTGTCCGATCTTTTTATATTTCATTTTAAATGAAATGTATGGTTAATCCAAAGACAACAACGACCATCATGGTGTGTTTCAGCTGCATATTCTGTGTGCATATGTCCCGTTTACTTTGCCTTGAAACTTTAAAACTAACGGTGCTATAGTCACCAATCACATTAAATTCAGATAGCCTCTCGTCCCTTTGAAAAAGAGTATGATAATGGACCTTAAAGCTGTTCAGTCCCTATTGTAACTGGTAATAACTCATAAATATGAATGAGTCACATGTGAAGTAGTTTCAAATCGACGAACACCCCAAAAGTCGGTATATAAGGAGAAATCGATACGTAAAATTTCACATTTTTATTTAGCCTTCGTACAGGTAACATCGATAAATATACGGCTCCAGAATATATGTGATAAAAAAATAGGTGCCCGAAACGGGATTTGAACCACAGCTTTGCACTTGTAAGTATTTGAAAGACGTACGCTGAACCTCTAGACCACTGCTCTTTATTGGTATTTTGTAGCATTTTTAAAACTAAATAGCCATTACGTAATAACAAGAGCGCGCACACAAACTCATCAAGCGCTAAATAACAAGTCGAGATATGGTTGATTTGAGGCGAAGTATTAGTTTCATATTGATAAGATAAAGTCTTACACTAGGCAATGTTAATTTACACGTGCGAAAATATGGACTGCATATTTATTGATCCATCTTTAGTTGCGTTCAAATATGTTAAGTTATTTTGCCTCATAATATATGGTAGTTAGTATACTATTTTCTCAAGTAGCGTTGTAGTTCAGTGGATAGAGCACAGGACTTGAAATCAGAAGGTCGTGTGTTCGAGCCCCGAAATAAGCTAACTTTTTTTTTTGTAAAAAAAACTGTTACCTGTGTATAGGTACGATGTGCACTGGTCGATGTACATTCAGTAAATGCTTTCTTTCACTATATTTGCTCGCTTAAATACCCGATTTCGACATGAGCTGTTGAACATGAAGTTACAAATAAAGACACGCCTACAAAGAAGAAATCGATTGATATAGGGACTCTGTAGCTTTAAGTTGAATATCTCAATAAGGGGTGTTTCATGTTGTGTTTACTTTTTCTGGATGACAAAAGTATGTTTTTCTCTTTCAGATTGTCTACATGAAGTACTGCTGCTAGGGATCTTCTGAAAATGTACAAGGCGCAGAACACGGGACTTCACTTTCGTGCAATCCATTTGAAGCAGTTTTAGACATTATATATCAGAGACACTGGCAGAATAAATGACAATTTGTCTGACATGTCTGATGTACATTAATTATGATAACGTGCTTCATGACATTTGCCATTTACTACCAGCATTTAAAAGCGCACAAACGCCAAGTGAATTACAGTATTCCCGTTTCTATAGAACCATCAATAGTGTCTTGTGGTGAGAATGATATTAATGATAAAAATGTATTAGAGAGACAATTATGGTCCGTATATTTTCAGACATTGGAATAGCCGTTTTCTTGAGACACATTGGATGTGAGAGCAATAGCTCTCAAGACTTAACGTGAAGGTAAACAATTTCAACAGTATTCTTAAAGGGAATGTTAAATACATTTAAGTTCAATCTTAAATGAACTAGTCAAGACAACATCATGCAAAAATACGAGACAAAGTTTAAATAATACTAATATGGAAGCTGGTTATTTTATATTCACAGTCATGGTCATACATGTAATGTGTTAATAGATTGTTCGGAGATATACTGTTTAAAGACATACGTCAACAATCGGTAACAGCCATTTTAAGTGATAATAACTGATTGTGCATATACGAGTTAATATCAAACGAAGCTCCGTTTCTAGATCTTATTTTGTTCTTTAAACTATCAAACACAGTGCTTTTTTCTAAGAATTTTAAAGACTCCCTAGCCTGGTCATTTTGTGAAAAAAAAGCGCGATAACTGTCTGATTTGTGAAACAATTATTGAAAGATTAATTGTTAAAAGCAATATAACTCAATACATGCATACGTTGTTTTTGTGGGAGGAGGACACTATAAAACAAATGTACAATTGTTAAGGATAATATGTTACATTTTAGTTAAATTTTATAATGTAAATGTATCCAAAACAAAGCAGTATTGAAAAAGTTAGATGGGGAAATGCTTTTTACCAAAAAACAAAACAAAAAAAAACATTTTGTAAAAAAAATTGAAAAAAAATGACCAATTTTGAATTGTGAAGTAGCCGAATTTCGGCCCATGTTTGAGAAGGAAAAAAAGCCCTGCAACACTTAAAGGGACACACTACAATCTTGAAGTGTTTATCAAGCATTACAATTAACGTCTCTACTTATTAATCCAGTATCATGTTGACCTTAATCATTGCTTACATATAATTAAATAAAATGTGGAGTTGCCATTTTGCCGAAGGCAGGAGACCTTATGGAATGGCGGGTCCGTCGTCTATATTTAACGTTTGCTTGTTTACATGATAGGGTCTTCATTTTTAATTTGATCTTTACCAAACTGTGTCAGTGTCTTTATATCAAGGAAAGCTCGGACAAGTTCGGCAAGAGGTCAATGACCTTGAAGCTCTACTGATAGGTTTTGATAGCTGGATCTGCATTGCTGTGAAGTTTTTTTGAAAATCTGTCAAGTAGTTTTAGAGGAGTAGTCCCTACAGGTTTTTATATATAACTCTATGTAAACAAAGATGGCCGCTGGCAACCATGTTTAATGTCGAATCAAAATAAATTTCAACAAGACCAACATCATGTCATGCTGATCATTTTAGTAAAAGTCCCTTATCAATATGACTTATAGTTTTTAAGAATTAGCCGCTACAAACTTGTTTTTAAAAAATCTATTTTTTAGCCGTGGCGGCCATCTTGAATTTTTGGTAAATTTTCATCAATGGTAAATATATTTACCTCTATTCTAATTTTAACTGTTCTTCAAAGTAAAATCAATAATAAACATGCAACATGTAAACATTGCGATATAGGCAAGGATTTAAAAAAAATATATGTTTTTATTATTACATGTGTTTTTTTTATATTTGGTTGTTCAAGAAAAATATTTAAAAAAAAATTATGACAGTTTTGAAGGTTGGTCCGTTGTTTATAAAGGCTTCTTGACTTGTTGACTCCTTTATATTATTTTTTTTTTTTTTTTTTTACTTATTTCAGTTTAATGTTTATTATTATTTTATTATTTTTTTAATTGTTAGCATGGGTTAACGTTTTAAATTTCTGTTCCGGGTGTTGTTATGTTTTTTAAGTTTGTTTTATTTTGTGTTTTGTTTTGCAATTTTTTAAAAGAAGTAGTGAAGGGAATGTTATGATGACAACCAATGCATAAGAGCCATTTTAGCCAGTAGAGCGTCCACAGGCCATATTGTGCTTCTTGTTTTGTTCTTCTTCTACTAACTATGTTGTGAAACTATTATTGGACCAATATATATTGGATCAACAGTGAGTAATATGAAACAAGAATTAGCTTTATGCTCTCTTTACTCTCTTGTAATTTATATTAATGATTAAACAAGCGCAAGTTATGAAGAAAAACTATTCAGACGGCGACAGTATCAAGATTGATTGTCCCTTGAAATGAAGAAGTAGAAAACAGTGTCACCAAATTAAGTATTTTGAAATTACCTCCATTTCAGTTTGGTAAAAATGTCGTTCACTAAATACTCTTTCGATTCTGTTTTATTGGCAAGATCAATGATAATAAAATACCTTATTAATATTGAGTGCTTTCGTTTATTTTATCATGTTAGAATATTGGCTTTATTTGATAATTTAGTTAAATATTGACACTGGAAGAGCTTTAGGCTTGCTTAGAAATTCAGTTATTTGAGAGAAAGAAATCACTTTGATCAACAATTGTTTAACGTTCAAATGTCAGTCGGAGTCTTTATGTTCCATATGTGTGTGATTTTGTAGAGTTTACATGATTCAAATAACACAAAAACATGAATTTACTTCTTACAACAGTTTCTAGCCTCGGTCACCCGGCCCGCTTCTGATTTCTTCGTTACGCTATGCTACATGGATCCAGAACCAGGGCCTGTGGAAAATAGGACGTTTGAAATCGCCCTAACGTTTTGGGCGATTTTGGCGAGATTTTCAGAGATTCAACGAGGCTTTCGAAAAACATATTTTTAAGTAAATTTTAAAAATAATGTCTTATTTTTAACTTATGAGAATCAGCAAGTGACGTTAACAAGTTCAACTGGTGCATCAACAATTGACGTTGTACGTTTATTTACAACATGACGTCACGCAAACGTCGAAGTTATGCGCGTGAAAAAAACGCGCGAATAAATTGTGCTAATCGCGAGTGGGCGTTTTAATTGGCCTAATCTGCCCAGACCGATATCTGCAAGTAAGACATATGCATGATACGGTCTAGATGGCCGAGACTAAACAGTTTCCTAAAGACGCATATCCTAATGTAAACGCTCGATTTTATCCTACAGTGACTAATAATCTTTCCTCACATTAATGTTTGAAGCAGATTGTAAGGATCAAGGGACAGCATTTCATCGATACTTAAACCTATTCCGTAATGAAAAAAAGGAAGAAAATGAATTGAATATGATCAGAGCACGTACAGAATATAAAAATAGAGTGCGTCACTATAAATTTCAACAAGATAAAAAAGGATAAAAATATCGGACAGGGAAAGCAGCATTCAAGGACGACTGTCAACCACAAAACACAAAAACAAACACGCAAACAGACAAACGAAAAGACAAAAGTAATAAAAAATGCAAACGACATCACAAACACAAAAGGGTTGACAATAGGGCTACCGCCTTGGAACGGTCAGTGGCAAAGTAGGCCACTGGGGGTTTAAACCGGTTCTAGGGTGCACCAAACCTCACACTTACCCTACTGTCATCCCATTAAAACAGGACAGTGTAAATAAAGAAATCCCCGCCATGATCTAATCTCTAACCAACAAGGCAGCATCAATAGGCAATATAAGTAAAACACAAATATGCTCGTGTAAATATAATACAAAAAAACAATAGCCTAGAAAGCCACAATGAAGGTACTCAATGACTTTGCAGAAGCCAGAGCAGTAAGACAATAAACCATTAAGGGCACGACAAGAAAGATCATGGACAAACATCAAACGCCACCGTCCCAATGGGCTTTAGGTAGGCGTCATCACAGGGTCCACAGCCTGTCCGGTCATCGTACAATTAAAGAGGAAAGCATAGTGGCGAACTGTAAAAGGGTCCACCACCAAGCATGCAGTACGTTGCAAAATGATAGGGTATAAGGCCAGTATCGCGAAATTAATAGATGCAAAATGCAAAACAGTACTGGAAATTATTAAAGAAAGCTACTGCACCACAAAAGCAAAAATATAACACTTGATAATTTTGCCGATAATATTTTAAAACCATAAGTAATCTGAATGACCCATTTTTTCAAGCTGATGATGATGTTATATATTTTAACGAAAATTTCTTAAATTTTGAAACTCAGGTAATGTTTGATGGATTAAATGTACCGATAACCGATTCCGAAATCCGATTCTTTGAATTAGGTAAAAACCGTTGTGGAGGCCTTGATAGGGTATTAAATTAACTCTTCATCCATGGAGTAAACCTGTTCACACCCTATGTGTCAAAGCTATTAAATAAAATACTTGACCATGGTTATTTTCCCGAAGCGTGGAATGAAGGATATATCACACCGCTTCATAAAAACGGAAAGTTGAATGATGTTAGTAATTTTAGAGGAATTACATTATTGAGTACGTTAGGCTAGAACTTAACTAAAATTTTAAATAATCAACTTACCGATTGAGCAGAGGAATATTACATTTATATAGAATCGCAAGCAGGTTTTAGAACGAGTATGGGTACAGCTGACAATATTTTTGTTTTTCATAGTATTATTACTTATATTATAAATGGTATAAATTAATAAAAATTGGAGTTACAGGCAAAATATTAAATGTACTTAGATCAATATATCAAACTGTAAAGCCAAAGATCAAATTCGAAAATGAATTCAGCGAAAGCTTCGAATGTAATTTAGGGGTTCGTCAAGGGGAATGTTTGTCCCCTTTTATCTTTTCTATGTATCTAAACGATTTAGAAGAATAACTATTTTTAAAAAGAAGCAAAGGGGTAGATATTGGGATGCTTGAATTAATGTTACTTCTGTACGCGGATGACATTGTTATATTTTCTTCAACGCCGGAATATTTGCAATTAGGATTAAATACACTTAGTAATTACTGCAATAGGTGGAAGTTAAAAGTAAATACCGAAAAAACAAAGGTTATGGTGTTTAGGAAAGGGGGTATATTGCCAAGAAAAATCGTATTTACTACAGGTGGCTCATTTTGTGAAGCACAGAAACCCCTTTCTGGACAGGCACAAAAGGCTCTTTTAAAACTAAACAGATACCCTTATAAATGTGTTAATATTCCACAAAGGCATACTTTAGAATTATTTGATAAATTGGTATCACCTATTCTAAATTACGGTAGCGAAATATGTGGATTTAGCCAAGCAAATAAAATCGAAAGAGTTCAATTTGTTTACAATTTTGCAAATCATTGTTACGAGTGAAAACGTCTACACTGAAGGAAATATGGAGTTTTAAATTACACCGCCACCCACCCACCCCCTATTTTAACACTCCCAGCTTCAGCAGCATCACAGGAATTCTTTCACCCCGTCATATCCCATTCTCATGCAAACATTTTATCGGCCCATCCATCAGGAACTGTTTCGTTCGACGAAATTTTATCCCAAAAACTCGTTTGTCAGTTATTATTATATACTCACCAAACCACACTAAATTACACGTAGAAGGCACCCCACTCTCCTCCACCCATCCGCAGACAAATACATCTCCTCCGCCCATCACCCCATGGATTATTTGTTTCATTTTGACGAAAGCCCGCCCCACCCCACCCCAACACACTTCTAAGATTAACTATCTTATACCCCATACATGGCACGGTTAAACAAATCAGCCATTAAGTATTTTCTTACCAGAGAAACAGAGCCAAAAATAAAACATACGCATATAAAACGCATGTAACACGTATAGACATATACAAAAGATACAGACACAATCATATGCACAGACGTACGAATGTAGATGTGTGCTCACAATTAAGGTCCCACTATACATACCAGGGGTGAACATAATAATGAAGAACGAAGTTGTGCTAATACAAAAATAAAACATAAGCATATCACACGCATATTAAAAGTATGTACATACATATACAAAGATACAGACGTACGTACGTACGTACGAACGTACATGTGTTCTCATATGGTCATAATTTATTCTTCAGTCGGTTAGCTTATTTGCGGGATAAACATCCGGTGGCCCCCTTCAGCGAGGTTCGGTTATGTCCGTCATTTTCCGAGATAAGGTCATCAGGTGTGAAATCATCTATAGATGTGTTACGTAACTTGTAAACCTGAACAAAAAGTGTATACTTTTACTCTGTCGATCTAAAGCATGCGGATTTAAATGTTGATATGTACAACGTACATGTTTCGTGTTTACATATGTTGGTTTACAAGTGTATATGTGAACATTTCACAAGACTTTAGATTACATTTGTTGGGTTACATGAGTACATGTGAACATTATACAAGGCTAGAGATTACATGTGTTGGGTTACACGAGTACATGTGAACATTATACAAGACTTGTTGGGTTACATGAGTACATTTGATCATTATACAAGGCTAGATATTACATGTGTTAAATTGGGCTACACTAGTACATGTGAACATTATACAAGGCTAGAGATTACATGTGTTGGGTTACACGAGTACATGTGAACATTATACAAGGCTAGAGATTACAAGTGTTGGGTTGCACGAGTACACGGGAACACTATACAAAGCAGGAGTTGACACGTGTTGGTTTACAAATGTACATGTGTACACTATACATGTCTGGATTTGTTGCGTATAATGCTCTTCCATATTCAGGCATGACACAATTTAGTAGCTGTACACTGACCATGCATTTTACACAATTTGAAAATGGTTTCTTAGGTATAAACGATAAAATATAAGTATTATAGAAAGACAAATCATTAGGTAGAGTACGGCCGATATACATATGTATCACATAACATGCGGTGTGGGAGTGTAATAACACCATTTAATATTTTGGATATGCCACTAGTGGTATAACATAACGTTAATGACGTCATGGACGTCACGTTAATGAACATTTTCTGACGTAATGTGACATTATAAGTTATGTAATAAATAGAATCTAACTTTCGTTCTCATTCATTATTGAATTTATTAAACTCGTTAGCAAAAATGATATAATGCTCGGCAAGAGCCTCGCATTATATCATTTTGCCAACTCGTTTATAAGTTCAATAATGAATGAGTACTCGTGTAAGATCCTCTATATACCATAAGACGTTACAGGGTAATACACTGAAGAGACTATGATACCATAATGGCGAATTATGCTCCAGTGAGTCTTTTCTCAGATTAATGGCTCTTTTCCCCGTCTTCATTTCTTAATACTGGAAAATGTAAATACATTTATATCACCGAAGCTGTTCTCTCATAAATACGACCAAGGAAGTTATACACACTTAATTAGAGAGAGACTTTTAACAGAACACTTTATTGTTCCCGGTGATTTTTCTGATCCTGTCATCTTTGAACCAATTGGGTTTCTCGTGTGAAATAATTGTTAAATGATACCGGTTTTTCTGATGTATGGTACAACCCAGATGGGGTTAATTTACTTACTTTTCATCTTCTTTACAAGCAATGAATAATCGATCAATTCAGAAATGTTGTATTGTACTTGCTAAGCTAAGACTGTCATCGCATCAACTGCGGATTAAAACAGGTCGTTATGGTGTTAACAGAATCGACCATGATCAACGCTACTGTTTAATTTGAAATTCTGGTGATCTAGAAGACGAATACCACTTTATTTGTATATGTCAAGCATACCCTGACATTCGAAAACAATATATTAAATCACGTTACTTTGTTAGAGCATGCGTTTTTAAATTTATTGAGCTAATGCAGTCTGTTAGTTTTTCTGCTATTTCAAACCTTTGTAAATTTGTATATCAAGCGACAATTATTCGACAAAACATTAATCGTCATGAAAATGTACTGTAGTTAAATAATACACCATGTTTTGCACATATGTATGCTTTAACGTTCTTCATGACATTTCAATATGTATATATGTACATACATACACATTGCATTGTTCTATTTTTGTCAATGTACTTAGTACAACATCACGTTCAATAAATGTTTGTATATCTTTTCCGTGTAAATCATGTTTTGCTCATTGCCTTTATGTCTATGCACATACTTATCATGACTGACTGTTGTATATAATATTATTCATTGTATCACGTAACAAAAAACATTGTAATGTTTACGTTACTTAATAAAGAATCTAGAATCTTGAATCTTTGAACCGGAACTTGTGGCGTTTGGTGTTTTATGTTATACTTTTTTATACACAATTATAATCACGTTTTGATGTGTCATTTTTATTGCGCCATTATTGAAGATTTTACTGTCTTTTTGCAGTTTTTAAGTTTAACTTTATTATTTAACAGTTGTTATTTGACCCAAAGTATTACGTTTTGATGTGGATATGAAATGCAGAATATTAAATATTAAAACGGTAGTATTTCTTGTTGTCGTTAAATTATTTTGAGGAGTATACATCAAAGACTACCCCACCCATCATTAATGACGGGAAAAATAATTCGAAGCAGTCCCCGGGACGATTTTGAACCAGAACTTGCTGGCAAGGTCTGAGCACTCTATCACAATATTTTCGTGACACTGTACATTTTCATTTTCATTCACAATATTTAAGTGACTAGTTTAGAACAAAAAAGCTCACAATTTATGATCAAATGTCAAATGGACGGCACATAATGGTAGGGTCTGCACACCTACCATTTCCTGCAAATATCAACTGCTATCAATATTTGTCCTGGTAAATAACCGAAAAGCCAAATAATGTTGTAACCTGCATTACTAAATATCAAGTACCGGGAAACGTCATTAAGTGTATTTCATAGAATGAAGGAAATATCTGAGAATGCAACAAAAGAAGAACAGTTCGGTGACTATTGAATTTTATACAAAATATAAATACCAAATAGGTCAGAAGAACATGGTCGAATTAAATATACCATATCTGACGGATAATATAACAGTGTTTCCAAATTCGGCAGCATAGATTTCGTCAGTTCAGGCAAGACACTATTTAGGGACTGCACACTTACACACTGATAATTGAAATTGAGAAAAATGTTCCTATGGAAACCACAGAACCCAAGCGCAATGACACCATAGGTCCAAACATAGGTCCTCACTGCAATGATACCATAGGTCCGAACTGCAATGACACCATAGGTCCGCACTGCAATGACGTCACAAGTCCGCACTGCAATGACGTCATAGTCCGAACTGCAATGACGTCATAGGTCCACACTGCAATGACGTCATAGGTCCGCACTGCAATGACGTCATAGGTCCGCACTCTAATGACGCCATAGGTCCGCACTGCAGTGACACCATAGGTCCACAATGACACCATAGGTCCGCATTGCACCACAAATCAAACCAAATGAGCAACTATTCAATGAACAAGACAATACTCAACACAAAGGTTGATGATAAAAACATTTTCATGCACACGTTGGTATAATATGTTAATAACATATTAAGTATTATTAAAAGACAGAATATAGTATAGCTGCTCTGTATCATAAGATGTTAGATGGTAAGTATACTTATAGATTATTAGATTTGTATTGGGATATATGCACGAGTTCTTCCGTGTAGCAATATTGCGCGACTTTAGGAGTGCAATATGTATACGCAGAAGAACAAGTGCATATATCCCAACACAAATCAAATAACCTTTTTATTGCATACGCACTTTTAAATTAAAACAATAATAAGGTTGTAACAATTAATTTTCACCAACATTTATTTCAAACAAACATATTGTCGTTACATGATCGTGGACATTTTCACAATGAAATCATTGTTTATATGAAATCAACATTGTTTATATTGTGACATACTTTCTTTGACATGAACAAAACATTGCAACAATCACAAAGAGTATACATTTCACACACAACACGTCAATATGAGCGAATATTGACGAGTCCTGTTACATTGAATGTAAACGGAGCTTGCAAATACGTATGCAATAAATATTACTTGCAAATACGTTTGCAATAAGTATAGGATAGAGAATGAGTTTTGCACGAGTACGGGGAGATAATGCACGAGCGTTAGCGAGTATAAATCGCATACGAGAAAAATATGCTATAAATGTTTTGTACCAGAGCCATTTATCCAAGTACGCGCGTGCAAGAAGTTTTAGGGCGTTGCAGTTTTCAGTAAATATAACAGCTCGATCCAATCAAGAAATAGCATTATCACGCGACTTGAACATGACCCATGAGAAAAATATGCTATAAATGTTTTGTACCAGAGCCATTTATCCAAGTACGCGCGTGCAAGAAGTTTTAGGGCGTTGCAGTTTTCAGTAAATATAACAGCTCGATCCAATCAAGAAATAGCATTATCACGCGACTTGAACATGACCTATGTTTTGATTATTGCAGCCAATCGCCTGTGTATATTTTATTGGGAAAATCCAATGTCAAGGAGTGCTGTTTTGATAATTATACCACAATAGCCTAAATACACACTATGCATCTTGTAATACCCGAGGATATACACAGCACATGTTAGTTATTGTGGTATAAATACAACGGAGCATGAGTCTTGCACGTGTACGGACGATAATGCACGAGCGTTAGCGAGTGCATTATCTCCCCGTACACGTGCAAAACTCATGCTCTATCCTATACTTGGTAGTCGTCTTTTACATATTTGATTGACAGGTTGTGTGTAAACATACAACTACGCGCGTGTAAAATTGAGCAGACCATGGTATAACTGCCGAATCTGTCATTTATAGCACGGCTGAAATATACCGGCATTTATAGCACAGTTTAGGCTCAGACCTTCAGGTTTATGAAAATTATATCATAAGCAAGAACAAAGGAAAACCATTAGAGCTTTGGTACATGTATAGGATAGAGCATGAGTTTTGCACGTGTACGGGGAGATAATGCACGAGCGTTAGCGAGTGCATTATAGTATAGGATAGAGCATGAGTTTGGCACGTGTACGGGGAGATAATGCACGAGCGTTAGCGAGTGCATTATAGTATAGGATAGAGCATGAGTTTTGCACGTGTACGGGGAGATAATGCACGAGCGTTAGCGAGTGCATTATCGTCCGTACACGTGCAAGACTCATGCTCTATTGTATTTATACCACAATAACTAACATTTGCTGTGTATATCCTCGGGTCTTACACGATGCATAGTGTGTATTTAGGCTATTGTGGTATAATGATATTTATACCACAATAGCCTAAATACACACTATGCATGTGTATTTAGGCTATTGTGGTATATTGCTCGTGCATAATTTTCTCCCCGTACACGTGCAAAACTAACGCTCGTGCATTATCTCCCCGTACACGTGCACAACTCATGCTCTATTCTATACATATTGAATATAAAAATATGTATGAAACAGACATATAAATACGTTACTCCGAAATATATTTACTGAAAACAAAAATATATATGATACAGACAAATATATACGTTACTCCGAAATATATATATTGAAAACAAAAATATATATCATACAAAAATATATATGTTACTCCTAGAAATGTATATTGAAAAATATATATTCTGTTTGTCAATATATATTGGAGACACAAATATATACGTTACTCTGAAAACATGTTTTTCCTAATTATATATTGTAGACGCAAACATATATATGTTATACCGAAAAATACATTCGCTTTATAAGAATATATTGTCTGTCTTAATATATTGAAGATTACAATATTAGAGATGAAAATAAATAGTTTCTCTAAAATAAATATATTGCAGACACAAAATATATCAATGAAATATCGATAAATAAATGGTGCGAACTTAAGGTTGACCGAAACCATATGTCTATGCCGAAACTAAATAACTATGTATATGTGTTTTCCAAATATATACGTTATCATAGACTGTGCTAAAAATATATACGTCATCCTAGACTGCTACACTGTCCCGTTTTTTTCAAACTCGCACAAGTCAATTATGCTGGGTGTAAAAAACGCTAAAAATACGGCAGCAGTAAAGCGATTGCGAGCGTCTACTCCGCGTAAACACGCGTAAAAACAACTATGACAGTCTTTAACGCTGTAGGTGTTTGTTTTGTTGGTCCGACATTATAGCCTACATGTATATTTCCGGTAAATGATGATACAACGTGATGATTTGGAGAGCTTCATTATATCTCTCCCGCGTCTTGCTGTCGAATTGAATGTTGTTTAACGGCTCATCAAGACAGTATAGGTTATTTAGAACCGTCCCAGGGAGAGGGGAAGGATACATAGGAATCCGGGAACCGTGCCCTACTCTTATTATCGAATATATTCCCATGGTTCTTTAACGTGCTCGGAGGATAGACCTATATAAGGGACCGCCCGGTTTAGGTCTCCATCCGACAGACGAGGCTAAGGGAAAGTGTTTTGCACAAGAACACACCGACGAATCTCAGTGGCACCACGGAGATTGAACACGGGACCTCCGGTTACAAATCCGCCGCACTACCGACTGCGCCACGCCAGCCGAAGCCACGCGCCTGATGCATTCGGACAATATAAACATCATTGGGATGGTGGAGCGGAGGGTGTGGGGTGGGGTACGGTTTACGTGATCAATACGTTGGTAAGAAGATGGTGCTTCGACGAATCTGATATGTCACGACAGTTTCTTGTATTACAAGACTACTTTTGGACGATGTTTGATCATTATCGCAGTCGCGTATTTCAATATCAGCATACTCGAGATACTAGCTATTGTATTCCAACAATAATGAGCTCTGAACCAAGGCCTGAAATTGCGGATTGCTTAACAACTGATGAAGTTTTTTGAAAGAAATAATATTCTATCTGACAGACAACATTGTTTCAGAAAGAAGAGATCCCGTGAGAGCCAGCTCATAATCACGCTCCAGGACTTAGCATCCGGTCGAAATGACACACAACAGATAGATGCCATTCTGCTCGACTTCGGGGATTGCGTAGACCCCAATCAGAGATGTTTTTAACCTGTTTTTAACTGCACTTGGACCATTCACCACTTGTACATAGTTCACCACATGAGCGAGTATGTTCCGGAAGAAGAAGAAGAAGAAGAAGAAGAAGAAGAAGAAAATGATGATGATCAATAGTTCTTCGTACGTTAGCCGTTTGGTCGTCCATTTTTTGCGGACTTGTTATGTTTTCGTGGTAAAGAAACTACAACATGCGGAACACTTCTCGGACGCTGGGAAATGCGCTCTTTAAATTTGGCTCGTCTCGAGTTTGAAAAACGGGACAGTGTAGCAGTCTACGCCAACGTATATATTTGCAGCACAGTCTAGGCCAACGTATATATTTGCAGAAGGCATATTACGGAAACGTATACTGACCCCCATTGTTTGTTTCATAACTATTTGGTTTGTTGATTGCTTTATATATTACAGGTCGAAAGGTAAGTATAAACAAAGTTAGAGATATTTATTTATTTCATAAATAAGTTAAAAGATATTTTACCATATATATATATGAAATATTTTAAAACGTAAAGCAATTGCATGGTTAAACATATTGTTTAAATAAAGTAACATATATTAACATGTTTATATATTTGCCGAATGTTTATTCCAAGTTGGTCTATTACTTATGGCTCGGTGTTCGGGGTTCGACATTCAAACCCGCGCTCGGTATTTAACATTCTGAGCCAGCTTGGGGTTCAACATTC
Organism: Cyrtodaria siliqua; assembly: GCA_037043455.1. Lineage (NCBI taxonomy): Eukaryota > Metazoa > Mollusca > Bivalvia > Adapedonta > Hiatellidae > Cyrtodaria > Cyrtodaria siliqua. The sequence goes on from JAWPHD010006391.1 coordinate 139,233, forward strand.
AAAACTAGTTCGGTATTCAACAATTAAAAATCAGTTCGGCATTCGGGTCCAGTTTGGGGTTCAACATCAAGTATTTAACATTCGGATCCAATTTGATCCGCATAGTTCAACATTTGGACCTGGTTTGGGGTTCATCATTCACACCCAGCTCGGTATTCAAAAGTTGAGCCCATTTTGGAGTTCAACATTCGGACCCAGTTCGGTATTTAACATTTGGACCCAGTCCGGGGTTCAACATTCAAACTCCGTTCGGTATTCGACATTCATACCAAGTTCGGGCTCTACATTTAAACCCAGTTCGGTATTAAACATTGGGACCCAGTTCAGGTTTCAACATTTAGACCCAGTTCGGTGTTCCTCATTCAGACCCAGTTTGGGGTTCAAAATTCGAACCCAGTTCGGGGTTCAACATTCGAACCCAGTTCGGAATTCAACCATCGGACTCAGTTCGGGGTTCAACATTCGTACCCAGTCCGGTGTTTAACTTTCAAACCCAGTTCGGTATTAAACATTCAGTTCAGTATTAAACATTCAAAACCATTTCGGCGCTCAACATTTGATTTCAGTTCGGGGTTCAAATTCGGACCCCCTTGCGGTTTTCAACATTCAAACCCAGTTTGAATTGGACCCACATTTTGAATACCGAACTGGGTTTGAATGTTGAATACCGAACCGGGTTTAATTGTTGATAACCATACTGGGTTTGAATATTGAACACCGAACTGGGTCCGAATGTTGAATACTGAACAGCATTTGAAGATTTAACTTCGAACTAGGTCCGAATGTTCGGGGTTCAACATTCAAACACCTTTCGATATTCAACATTCAGACCCAGTTCGGGGCTCGACATTCAAACCAGTTTCGGTATTCAACATTCAGACTCAGTTCATTATTCAACTTTCGGGTCCTGTTCGGGTTTCGACATTCAAGCCCAGTTTGGGAGTTAATATTCGCACCCACTTGACTGTGCGCCCAGTTTACAATATTACTATGAAACTGCACCAAAAATAACGGAGAACTTATTTCTAGAGTAAACGCCACAAAAGCTCTGCTTCGTCACTAATTTTAGCAGAATTGGGCTTCCACATTTTCAAGGCACTGCCTACGTCCCTAACCATACTAAGACGTCATGAACCCATTAATTTTAGCCGAATAGGCTTCTACATTTTCAGTGCATAATATGTCGTATGACAAACCCAGGTCAGTAACAAAGAGATAAAGGTCACATGGTTCAGATGAAACTTCAAGAGGATTTTGTCTCCGTAACAGGTGTAACGGGAAAAAACTGGACCAGGGAAAAACTGGACGGAAGTTACAATACGCATGCGCGTATCACTTAGGGCGAAAAATAACATACCCGCTTGCAGGGACCATCTCACAGGTTAAAGTAATGTTAACGTACACATACATGCAGAAGGCTCATAGTTAACACCAGCAATTTCGCATACAAATTCCTGCTGACACACATAACTCGTGTTTATATACTTTCCACTACTATGTTTATTAGTACTGAATTATAACAATAAAGGAAGTCAAATTAGAGCTGGATTGAAGCTGGATAGTTTACTGTTGTAGTTGTATGCAAACAAGATATAAATATTTTGCCGAAAAGAAATGTCCTGGAAAATCAATTACACATTTTGTTATCGCTTTTCTACTCTATTTGTCTCAGTTTGGTGTAATTGCATACCACTCAGCTTCATAAACTCAAATTATAATTAACATTGGAGGAAGAAATGCATTGGGAAATAACTGAACAGTATCGGGAAACGCATGAAATGGATGGACGAAGTTTACTTAGGATGACATAATTTCTTTTTTTATATTTTTCAACTTTGTTTCACGGCATGTCTAATCAAGTTGCCTAATTTTTAAATCATCCGCACTAGATAAAAATCGCAGCCTCACAAATATTGGATCAAACAACTTTCTATCATATCAGAGCGACGGCAATATTAGAGGAAACAACACCCTGGGAAATAAATCGGCACAGCCGGGGAAAAAATTGACACTACTGTGTATCTTAATAATATGTTATCATACCTAATCTCTTTCCCAACCATCCCTCATGTCAACCTCATTAATGAGGTAATAGTATAACCAATAACAATCTAATAAATTGGAACAGAGGCAATATTAGAGGAAAATAAGCGCAGGGAAATACCTGGGCACAGCCGCGAAAAAACTGGACCATATTGTGTATCTCAGTAGTATGTTATTTCTCATTTCCAACGTTTTCCCGATCATCTCTCATGTCAATCTCATTAACGAAGCAATAGTATAACCAATAACAATGTCTTCAATCGGAACGGCACCCTTGTTACAGGAAAATAACCACTGGGAAAAAATAGACATTATTGTGTATCTCAATTATATGTTATCAAATCTCATCTCCAATGTTTTCCCTCTCATCTCTCATGTCAACCTCATTAATGACGCAATATTATAACCAGTAACATTCTATTAAATCAGAGCGGTACCATTGTTAAAGGAAAATAACCGCCGGGTAATAACTGGACACAGCCGGGAAATAAAATGGACCCTATTGTGTATCTCAATAATATGTTATAAAATCTCATCTCCAATGTTTTTCCGCTCATCTCTCATGAAAACCTCATTAATGAGGCAATAGTATAACTAATAACAATGTATTAAATCAGAGCGGTACCATCGTTAGAGGAAAATAACCGCTGGGAAATAACTGGACACAGCCGGGAAAAAACTGGCCATTATTGTGTATCTCAATAATATGCTACCATATCTCATCTCCAATGTTTTCCCGCACATCCCTCATGTTAACCTCATTAATGAGGCAATAGTATAACCAATAACACTCTATTAAATCAGAGCGGCACCATTGTTAGAGGAAAATAACCGCCGGGAAATAACGGGACACAGTCGGGAAAAAACTGGATCATATTGTGTATCTCAATAATATGTTAGCATATCTCATCTCCAATGTTTTCCCGCTCATCTCTCAAATGAACCTCATTAAAGAGGCAATAGTATAACCAATAGCAATGTATTAAATCAGATCTGCACCATTGTATGAAGAAAATAGGAGATGGGAAATAACTGGACACAGTATAACCAATAACACCCTATTAAATCAGAGCGGTACCAATGTTAGAGGAAAATAACTGCTGGGAAATAACTGGACACAGCCGGGAAAAAACTGGCCATTATTGTGTATCTCAATAATATGCTACCATATCTCATCTCCAATGTTTTCCCGCACATCCCTCATGTTAACCTCATTAATGAGGCAATAGTATAACCAATAACACTCTACTAAATCAGAGCGGTACCAATGTAATAGGAAAATAACTGCTGGGAAATAACTGGACACAGCCGGCAAAAAACTGGACACTATTGTGTATCTCAATAATATGTTATCATATCTCAACTCCAATGTTTTCCCGCTCATCCCTCATGTCAACCTCATTAATGAGGCAATAGTATAACCAATAACACTCTATTAAATCAGAGCGGTACCACTGTTACAGGAAAATAACCGCCGGGAAATAACTGGACACAGCCGGGGAAAAACTGGACATTATTGTGTATCTCAATAATATGTTATCATATCTCATCTCCAATGCTTTCCCGCTCATCCCTCATGCCAACCTCACTTATGAGGCAAACGTATAACAAATAACACTCTATTAAATCAGAGCGGTATCATTGTTAGAGGAAAATAACCACCGGGAAATAACTGGACACAGCCGGGAAAAAAAATGGACATTATTGTATATCTCTATAATATGTTATCATATCTCATCTCTTATGTTTTCCCGCTCATCTCTCATGCCAACCTCACTAATGAGGCAATAATATAACCAATAACACTCTATTAAATCAGAGCGGTACCATTGTTAGAGGAAAAAAAACGCCGGGAAATAACTGGACACAGCCGGGAAAAAATGGACATTATTGTGTATCTCAATAATATGTTATCATATCTCATCTCCAATGTTTTCCCGCTCATCTCTCATGCCAACCTCACTAATGAGGCAATAGTATAACCAATAACACTCTATTAAATCAGAGCGGTACCATTTTTAGAGGAAAATAACCGCCGGGAAATAACTGGACACAGCCGGGAAAACACTGGACAGTATTGTGTATCTCAATAATATGTTATCATATCTCATTTCCAGTGTTTTCCCGCTCATTCCTCATGTCAACCTCATGTATGAGGCAATAGTATAACCAATAACACTCTATCAAATCAGAGCGGTACCATTGTTAGAGGAAAATAAGCGCCGGGAAATAACTGGACGCAGCCGGGAAAAAACAGGACCATATTGTGTGTCTCAATAATATGTTATCATATCTCAACTCCAATGTTTTCCCGCTCATCCCTCATGTCAACCTCATTAATGAGGCAATAATATAACCAATAACACACTATTATATCAGAGCGGTACCATTGTTAGAGGAAAGTAACCGCCGGGAAATGACTGGACACAGCCGGGAAAAAAGTGGACATTATTGTGTATCTCAATAATATGTTATCATATCTCATCTCCAATGTTTTCCCGCTCATGTCATGCCAACTTCACTAATGAGGCAATAGTATAACCAATAACACTCTATTATATCAGAGCGGTACCATTGTTAGAGGAAAATAACCGCCGGGAAATAAATGGACACAGCCGGGAAAAAACTTGACATTATTGTGAATCTCAATAATATGTTATCATATCTCATTTCCAATGTTTTCCGGCTCATCTCTCATGCCAACTTCACTAATGAGGCAATAGTATAACCAATAACACTCTATTAAATTAGAGCGGTACCATTGTTAGGGGAAAATAACCGCCGGGAAATAAATGGACACAGTCGGGAAAAAACTCGAAATTATAAAAAAAAATCCGAAAATTCCCAGTAAAAATATCAAAAGATGATAAATGTCCCAAAAAATGCATATCCCATATCCCGACAGAACGACAAGACGCCAAGACGACAGAACAACAAGACGAGAAGACGACAGAACGAAAAGATGACAGGACGAAAAGATGTCAAATGCATCGCGAAAAGACGACATAACAACAAGACAACAAGACGACAGTCCGACAAGACGACAGAACGAAAAGATGACAGAACGAAAAGACGACAGAAAGACAGAACGAAAAGACGACAAATGCATCGCGAAAACACGACAGGAGGCCACACTAAATAACAAAAGGCGACAATATTAGATGGCGTCTTTTCGCGGCTGAAGTGTCGTCTTTTCGCGTAGCGTTCTGTCGTCTTTTCGTGCTGCACTTGACGTCTTTTCCTTCTGTCGTTCTGTCGTCTTTTGTCTTTTCGCGCTGCATTTAGCGTTTTTTCGTTCTGTCGTCTTTTCGTCTTTTCGTCTTTTCCTTCTGTCGTCTTTTCGCGGCGAAATAACGAAAAGACGACAAGGAAATCAGCCACCATACAATAGGACAATTATTGTGTGGTTAAATGGGTTTTGTTTAGCTACTGTTATAATTGAGACCAGTGATAACAATATTTTATTCCCCTATAAATAAATAATGCATGAGGTCAAATTCGTTCGTTCGTTCATTCGTTTGCTCGCTCGCAAAAGGACACACGGCAATCTTGAGTTTTTAAAAAACACAGCGTCCCGTTAGTTTTTCTACATAACTTGCATTTGTTGACTCATTAAAATTAAGTATTAGGTTAGTTCAAAGCAAATTGTTTATACATATTATTAGTTATATATTATATTCCACCTATAATAGATTTAAAAACTTGGTAGAATAACGAAGACAATTGAAATCTCAGATTTTTTGTTACATTATATTACAAGCAGTTTTAAAGTCAAGATGATATAAAACCAAATTAATCAACGAGATGAGACCATACTCTATTTGTTTTGTAGCATGTTCATTTCAGATCCCTGCCATACTCTAACTTCCAATAACTGGAAATTGTAGCATGGTCGTTGAAATTCCTTTTGTACTTCCAAAGGTGTAAATCTTTTAGTTGAAAATAACACCTGTCAGAATAAATAGTGTACTCTAACTACCAGTTATTGGAAGTTAGAGAATGACAGACGGCTGAAATAGACATGCTACAAAACAAATTCAGTATGGTCTCATCTCGTTGGTTAACTTAAACACCTCGATGGGCTATGCCCATCTCGATGTTTAAATCAGCCAACTCATTGAGACCATACTCTATATATTATTTATACAGAGATGAATGCATACCGTTTTATCAACTCAAAATAGCTGCGTGAAGTTGGCTCAACATACGACATACGACATTCGACAAACGACATTCGACATACGACTTTCAAAAACTTCCTTCAAGATGAATGTCGTTTCACGCGACATACAACATTCGACATACGACATTCGACATACGACATTCGAAAAACAACATTCAAGGTAAATGTCGTTTCACGCGATATACAACATTCGACATACAACATTCGAATTCGTTGACTTTGAAGGATATTTTTGAATGTCGTATGTCGAATGTCGCTTGTCGAATGTCGTACGTCGAATGTAATAAGTCGATGTATGTCGCGTGATACTAAGTCG